>OZ024751.1:1340399-1360399 GCA_964016885.1 Eledone cirrhosa
TATATATATATATATATATATATATATATATATATATATATATATATATATATATATGTGTGTATATATATATTTATATATACATACATTGTTCGATGTTTTATACCGTCATTCAGCTCACTAGGCTGACAGACATACAAGATATATCTAAATACTTCCTTACACAGACATACATATAACATACAGATCGATTCTCGATATGGTTTGGTAGCAACTAGTGTGTGTTATTGTAGGTACTCTTTTTCTTATCTACCTCTCATTTCCCCATCACTGTCTTTCTCCACTCCTTTCTTCCCTCTCTCATTTTCACTTTCTTTCCCTCCTTCTCACTTCCTCCCTCTCAACTCCAGCACTCTTGTCTATATATATATATATATATATATCTTTTTCTCTTTCTCTCCTCTTTCTCTCATTATCTCACTCTTACTCTTTCGATTATTCTCTTTCTTACACTTTATACTCCTCCCCTCGTTTAATCTCTATCTCTTCCTTTCTTTATTCTCCCACTCTCTTTACCCTTTACTCTAAGTACCACCCCAATCATTAGTAGACGACAATCATCTTCCTCATCCACACACACACAGTCTCCATGGCTGCGTTCCTTTCCTTTAATGCGCGCCGCTTCAGTTTTTTTTTTCAACTAGCGTTCATCTATATATTTTTCTCAGTAGTTTCTCGTTTGTTTAAACAAGATTTACTTAGCCGAACAAAAATCGTTCCATTTCATATTTCTTTCTTTCGTTTATATATATTTACCTAGCAAACGTTTTACTATATTTTCTGTATCCCCACTACATACATTTTCTCACACATTCCTCTCTTTTCCTTCTATCTATTCCTCTCTCTGTCTCTTTCTTTCACACACTCAATCACCCCCCGCTCTCACTCTATCACGTCTATCTAATCTCCACGCTCTCTTAGCCTCTATCGATCTATCTATCTATCCACTCTCACCCTATCAGTCTGTTTCTCTCTACTCCCCCTTACCATTTCACTATTTACTCCCTCTCACCCTATAAAACTCTGTCTCTCTCTCTCTCTACCCCCCCCCCCCTCACTTTTTCACTATCTATTTAATCCTCCTCACCCTATCACACTCTATCTACTCTCTCGCTCCATCACTATCTATCTATCTATCTATCTATCTATCTATCTATCTATCTATCTATCTATCTATCTATCTATCTATCTATCTATCTATCACCCCGCCGTATCATACACTCTATATCCACTTTCCTTCACTCTATCACACTCTCTTCACTGTCTACTCACCTTCGTTCTATCACACACTCTCTATTTCCCACCTTCTCTCAACTCTTGTTCACTTCAGCCATAGCTACTGAGCTGTTCTCTAGTGTGGTGGCAATTGAAAGCAGTCAAAGACAGCCAAGCAAACGTTGGTAATTAATTAGAGAAACAGAGTTTAACACTGTTCATGAGAACCCTGTATACCCTTATACACACTTGTATACCCCTGTACACTCTTGTATACGCCTGTACACTCTTGTATACCCCTGTACACTCTTGTATACCCCTGTACACTCTTGTATACTCCCGTACACTCTTGTATACCCATGTACACCCTTGTATACCCCTGTACACTCTTGTATACTCCCGTACACTCTTGTATACCCATGTACACCCTTGTATACCCCTGTACACTCTTGTATACTCCCGTACACTCTTGTATACCCCTGTACACTCTTGTATACGCCTGTACACTCTTGTATACCCCTGTACACCCTTGTATACCCCTGTACAGTCTTGTATACCCCTGTACACTCTTGTATACCCCTGTACACGCTTGTATACCCCTGTACACTCTTGTATACTCCCGTACACTCTTGTATACCCCCGTACACTCTTGTATACCCCCGTACACTCTTGTATACTCCTGTACACTCTTGTATACTCCCGTACACTCTTGTATACTCCTGTACACTCTTGTATACTCCTGTACACTCTTGTATACCCCTGTACACTCTTGTATACCCCTGTACACTCTTGTATACTCCCGTACACTCTTGTATACCCCCGTACACTCTTGTATACCCCCGTACACTCATGTATACCCCCGTACACTCTTCTATACCCCTGTACGCTCTTGTATACCCCCGTACACTCTTCTATATCCCCGTACACTCTTGTATACCCATGTACACTCTTGTATACTCCTGTACACTCTTGTATACCCTTGTACACTCTTGTATACCCCCGTACACTCTTGTATACCCCTGTACACTCTTGTATACTCCTGTACACTCTTGTATACCCCTGTACACTCTTGTATACCCCTGTACACTCTTGTATACCCCTGGACACTCTTGTATACCTCTATACACTCTTGTATACCCCTGTACACTCTTGTATACCCCCGTACACTCTTGTATACCCATGTACACTCTTGTATACCCCTGTACACTCTTGTATACCCCTGTACACTCTTGTATACTCCTGTACATTCTTGTATACACTTGTACACTCTTGTATACTCCTGTACACTCTTGTATACCCCCGTACGCTCTTGTATACCCCCGTACACTCTTGTATACCTCCGTACACTCATGTATACCCCCGTACACTCTTGTATACCCCCGTACACTCTTGTATACCTCCGTACACTCATGTATACCCCCGTACACTCTTGTATACTCCTGTACACTCTTGTATACCCCCGTACACTCTTGTAGAACCCTGTACACTCTTGTATACCCCCGTACACTCTTGTATACCTCCGTACACTCATGTATACCCCCGTACACTCTTGTATACCCCCGTACACTCTTGTATACCTCCGTACACTCATGTATACCCCCGTACACTCTTGTATACTCCTGTACACTCTTGTATACCCCCGTACACTCTTGTAGAACCCTGTACACTCTTGTATACCCCCGTACACTCTTGTATACCCCTGTACAATCTTGTATACCCCTGTACACTCTTGTATACCCCCGTACACTCTTGTATACCCCCGTACACTCTTGTATACCCCCGTACACTCTTGTATACCCCTGTACACTCTTGTATACCCCTGTACACTCTTGTATACCCCCGTACACTCTTGTATCCCCCCGTACACTCTTGTATACCCCTGTACACTCTTGTATACCCCTGTATACTCTTGTATACCCCCTGTACACTCTTGTATACCCCCGTACACTCTTGCATACCCCCGTACACTCTTCTATACCCCCGTACACTCCTGTATACCCCCGTACACTCTTGTATACCCCCGTACACTCCTGTATACCCCCGTACACTCTTGTATACCCCCGTACACTCTTGTATACCCCTGTACACTTTTGTATACCCCTATACACTCTTGTATACCCCTGTACACTCTTGTATACCCCTGTATACTTTTGTATACCCCTATACACTCTTGTATACCCCTGTACACTCTTGTATACCCCTGTATACTTTTGTATACCCCTATACACTCTTGTATACCCCTGTACATTCTTCTATACCCCCCGTAAACTCTTGTATACTCCTGCTTGTCTGTCTGTCTAGTTATCCCTCTCTCCTCGTATATATATAGAGAGAGAGGGGGAGAGAAGAGAGAGAAAAGGGATAGATCGATATATATATATATATATATATACACACACATATATATATTGATCGATCTATTCTCCTCACACTCTATATATACTCCATATACGTATAATCATATATTCGCATATATTTATATATATATATATACATACATACAGATATATATATATATAGATAGATAGATAAATAGATACACACATACACATAAGTACAAACACATATACACACACACACAGTTATCATAATCCTCATCATCATGCGTGTGTATGTGCGTTGCTTGTGTGTGTGTGTCCTTCGTTCCCCCTTCCTTCACTCTCTATGTCTGTATGGCTGTCGGCCTGTCTCTGTTTTTGCTTCTCTTCTCCATCTCCTCTATCCACGCATCACCATCATCATCATCGTTATTCTTACCACCACCATAACTGCCATCATCATCATCACTCCTACCACATTCCCTACCATCACTGTCATCAACATCGTCATTATCGTCATTATCGTCATCATCGTTATCTTCATCATACACCTCCCCCACCTCCTTCTCACCTTCCCATCTATCATTGTCATCAGGAATTTGATAAATTACAACGGCTTCATCTTTCTTCGTCACACCCAAATCTCTCTCTTTCTCTCCATTTCTCTCTCAACAGGTTATACCTCTCCCTCATCAGTCGCTTCTCACCCACCCTAGCATCCATAGAAGCTTTCACTTTTCCTTCACACTACCCTTCATATGTTATCCATCTCAACACACACTCTAACTATCAAGCCACAAGTCCTACCAACTCCCAATTCCCCCAACACTTCACATCAATCTTACGCCAATCATTCAACTCTTTCCCCATCAATATTTACAGCATAGCTGAGTCCTCAAAAGCTAATCCAAGACCCTCCCATTTCCCACCAAACTTTACAACACATTTCAGTCCTCAAATGTTAACCCAAACCCTCACACCTCTCCATCAATTTTTACAAAACATCTCAGTCCACAAATTTTAACCTAAAACCCTCACGTCTCTTCTTCACATATACACACTCCCTGGTAATAAACCTAATCCATCTTACTGCTTTCTGTTATCCCAAGCCAGTCGCTAAATTCAATTCAAATTCTGCCAAGGTCAACTTTGAGTTACATATCCCATTATATTACAGATAAAACCTGTAATTTACTGGGTGCCTATCCAACAAACTACACAATTTCGTGTTATTTCTAAGTAAATTATTATTAGTCTAATTCGTTAGGGCCACTCCTTAAGATTGATCTTGCAATGGTTAGCTTTATTTCTATTTTCAAACGATATACATACCAAATGTATATAGTCACATATATATAGCTACAGTTGTATAGTTATAATATATGTACAGTGTCAACTCTACAACGAGATTAGTGAAGCCTCGACTGTACTGTGTTGGTATTATATAACCATATATATACCACTATCTTCATTCAAACTAGTTTCCAGTGGAAAAGATAGTCTGTTGAGGTAATTTCTCTACGTTTAGCAATATACTCCATAGACTTTTCAGAGAGAGCCGTGTTAGCTTATATTGTTGTTAATATCATCATCATCATCATCATTGTCATCTTCACCATCATCATTATTATCATATTTAGCTATCGTCTGCTCTTATCAGCAGGTGAAATACCGTAGATCTAGCCAATGCCATTTATTCATGGTTAACTACGAATTTGTATATACTGGGGGTTTAGCCCTTTCCATGATGGCTAGTAGAATTTGGGGTTTGAAGTGAGAATACAAAGCAGAAATTCCAAATGACATCCTACCGGTCATCCTACACAATCCCGGAACTGCCATGACATTTCACCAGTCACAATAATCCTGGTTAGATAACAAGGGCTAAACAGGTTTTAACACTGCATCCCTTCTGTATATAGCAGCAACTGCTAGAGCTGGTCCGAGAACAACAGCAAGGGCTGGGCAGGTCTCAGTACTGCCTCCCTGTATGATGGAGAACAGGGATCTGTGGTGACTGTTGACTGCCATAATGTCTAGAGTGACAGTCCAACAACTGACCATCTGTATCTGCGCTAGATTAACTATTAAGCAACATAAGCATGTGTCTAGGGCCTCAAGTAAAGAAGATCGCTATACAGTTTCTATCCAATACGCTATATGAGAGTTTTGTTACACATACAATATGTGGGGATACCATAGTCGTTTCAGTGGTTAGGATTTTTAAATGTCTTAATCCAACCCTGAATTGTGACAGTTGCTTTGCAGCTCATCACCGAAAAACTCTTGTTCATTTCAACCTACATTCTCTCGTGTACTGAGGATCCAGTTTAGAGGGTCAGTCAAGAATTTCAACTAAACGTCTTTGAATAAACAAGAATTTCTCACATGTTATCTGGTATGTTGATGAAGGGCCATCTTGCTCATAAATAGGATTGCTGAAAATTAACTGCCAAAGAACGAACAGAGAAATTCAATACCTATACTACATAGTAAACTATCGGTTGTTAATCTATTTTCTATGGAAAGGGACAGGCCCATTTGGCCAGAAAGAGAAAGATTTAAGAAGCCTGTGTTATGGTCATTATTTGAATGCCATGATTTCAATAATTGTTAATCTGGAGTCCAAGGTTAATTGACCTGAAATAATCTCTGGCTGATTTCTCCATCAAAATCAAACATTTTCTACTCTATATTAATTCTGGCTCAGAAAACACTACCGAAAAACCATACAATAAAAATGTTGGTGGAAGTTACAGAGTGGTGATCACTAAACTATGGAGAGTCTGGATTGAGGGAAGGGCGGATTGTTATTCAGCTTGTCTTGCCAAGAAAGACTTTCAGTTCAGATTTTATGGATAACATCCGAATATTCTTGGCGTGTTTTTACTAAGTATGAACCCTGCCAATTTGTGGACAAACTTTATAGATGCGATAATTCAAGACCGAATGAAATTAAACAGGAAACCGGAAATGATATTTCATGCTCCCATTTAACACCAACACTGACATCGGGTCAGGAGAAGCATATCGAAAAATTACTTTGAAAGTTTGAACCAGTTCACTTGTTATTAAGATGTCTTCAGCTCTCAGTTCTTCAGTAAACAAGGTAGGAAATCATGCCTCACACACACAGACTGATAGACAGCTTAATGAGTTGAAGTAACTACCCCTCCCCTCTATGCTGGTTATAACATTTCCCCCATCAAGAAGAAAATATAGAGAAGTTAGTTTTGTCGTTTGTAAAGTTTAACGAAAGATGGGTGAGATTTGCTAACGCAGCGTGGAAGTACATCTGTATATGATTTCATAGTACAGCAACAGAGCTGTTATATAGAGATACTAATGTATGTACTATAGACTAGTGCGGTAACAGAACAACAACATAGAGATAATAGTGGTTTCTGATTTAGGCACAAGGCCATCAATTTTAAGGGAAGGGGAAAGTTGATTAAATCTACCCCAGTGTGTTAGTGGTGGTTTATTTTATCGACCCCGTAAGGATGAAAGGCAAAGCTAAACTCGGCGGGATTTGAACTCAGAACGTAAAGGGTCATCAACTCTATGCAATAAAGCATGTTGTCTGACGCTCTACCGATATTGCCAATCCACCGCCCTTATATAGAGATACCTTATATAGACTATTGCTGTTGTGGAACAACAGTTATATAGCGATACTGAAGTAATATAGAGACTGGTACAGCTGTTATGTAAATATAGTGACGTAGTACGGTAGCCCACTGCTATAGAGGCTGGTGCAGTAGAGAGCAACAATTCTATAAAAAGAACTAAAGTACTACGCTAAATATTAGTGTTTTAATGTCTTACATTTTAATGTTTCTGTTGCAGTTGATTTGCTTTGAGTCGAATTATTTACCATATATGTTTTTCTATTATATTTAGGGAAAGGATCGACTTCTTAAGTCGATCGTTAGATCGGACTGAGGAAACAATGTTCTCGTTGGTCCTTTTCCATTACTGATTCTATCTGCCGGACACAACTCCTGGCAGAAGAAGGAACATGAAATAAAGTACTTTTTGCTCAAGAACACAACACATCAACCGGTCCAGGAATCGAACCCAGAACCTTATGATCGTAAGTGTAGCCCCCTAACCATTAAGCCGTGTCTCTTATAAACATACCACACAAAGTCTCCCTATTAAGTGATTTTACAATTCTACACTATTATTAGTGTGTATTATTGTTATTGTTGTTATTATCCATTTAATGTTGTGTCTTTATTGTTTACTTGATCTCAGCTCCTTCATTCTTTGTAACCCCCACCAGACTCCACCTCACCCCATAGATTCCTTGTTTGTTATTTTTCTTCTTAAATCGTCTTTGTATTGTCTTGGACCACTCAATAGAAGAAATAATGTGGTTTATTAAAAAGGGGTGAGAGAAGCGATATTGGTGAGGCTGGATAGACCTACTCTCACTATGTAGGAGGAAAGAAACAGGGAAAGGGCGCTTTCAATGTCCATAAGGTAACAGTAATCGGCGTTTTATGCAGGGTTTCTTTATGGAACTACCCTAAAGTAGTCCTCCACCTTTTCTTCTTGGAACTTTCCTAAAGTCCAGCACCCCTCCACTTTGTGCAGGGTCCTTTCACAGAACTACCCTAAATTGCAGCCCTCCTCCACTATTAGGAAATGTGTACTTGTTGACCTTTGTTATTCTTTTATGTTATCATGTATATTTATTATAATTTCTAGTATTGTTGTTTCTGTTGTTTTCTCTTCGATGATGTCCCCTTTTCTTTACTTCACCTAAACCCCACTCTGTGATGTTCCCTTTACTTCACCTAAACCCCACTCTGTGGTGTTGTTTGTCGTTGTATTGTATACATATACATAAACACACATATAAGCGTGTGTGTGTATGAGAGAGAGAAAGAAAGAGAGAGACATACTATGGGCTTCTTTCTGTATTGTCTCTTCTATTGATATTGGGGATAATGTTGATGTTTTATCAATGAAAATAACGATCTAACTTTATACTCTAACTATTCTATTTATGGTTTCTTTACTATAACTTTGGTGGTAACAGGTTGGTAGAATGCCCCTTCTATGCTATACAAAAACATTCAATTGTTTTTTAAGTTTCTAAAGACAGTCTTTCTAGATGATACCTAAGTTTCTGTCATCGTCTCTGTAGAATTTAGTCATGCAGTATAGATAACATGGAATCTTGTGGTATGCTTAAACAGTGAAACTGCGATATGTCTAAGGTATCTGCAGGATCTAGCAGAGTCAATTGTTGTTGAAACGGGTACATAATCTTTATCGTGGAATTTCGCAATAATTTTGTTGTTGGTCTGTCGAAATCAAAATAATAGGCTTAAAATGTTCGTACCTAGAGGTTTGCTATAACGTTTGAAGGTCTTGGACTATTTATGAAGATCAGAGAAAGCAAGTGAGTGTTTCCTATTATTTGCATTTTATTATTTGAGCATTTAAGGGCAATGGATTGGCAGTATCGGTAAAGTGTCGGACACCATGCTTTGCAGCATAGCGTTACGCCCCTTTTCATTCTGAGTTCAAATCCCACCGAGGTAGCTTTGCCTTTCATTCTTACGAGATCGATAAAATAAAGTATTAGTAACGTATTGTAGTCGATTTAATCGACGTTCTTCTCCCCCAAATTGTTGGCCTTGTGCCTAAATCAGAAACAATAATAAAGAAAACATTATTTGAGCATTTAACTACAAGAGCGAGAAAATATTCGTAATACATATTTAGCTGTAGCTATAAGGAATAGTCTGGCCTTATTAGCCTCTTCTGTACACTAACTCTCTACCTTCTGGGACCTCATAGACAAACTAGATTGTGTCTTATATACACTGAACAATAAATATTCCACAGAATCTCTCAACGTATGTAGAAAACGTTTTAGTAGAGGCGTATATGAATGTGATGTACATATGATGTATGTGTGTATATGTATGAATGTGATGTTATGTTCATATGTATACATGTGTATGTATGAATGTATGTATGTGTGTGTGTGTATGAATGTGATGTACATAGGTATATATGAGTATGAATGATTGTATGTATGTGTGTATATATGTGTGTATGTGTAAGAATGTGATGTACATATGTATATACATGTATGTATGATTGCATGTATGTGTGTATGTATGTGTATGAATGTGATGTACATATGTATATGTGTGTATGTACGATCGTATGTATGTGTGTATGTGTATGTATGTATGTATATGCTTGAGTGTGTATGTTTATGCCCTGCTATAAATATATTGTAACCCAACTACTTCTTATTGAACTAAATATAAAATGTACATTAATATAAACTGGGAACTATGAAACGACATCATTTCCTTCAGTCGCCTTTGTTGAAAATAGGTGTTTGATAGTTCTAATTCTTTTCTGGATATCAAAAATATAATAATCAAAGAACAAAAATCAAATTACATTCATTCCGTAACATTCACGCACTTATTACAGTCATAAATAATTATACATCTTAAAATTGTACACTTCATTTGCTAACGCTTGCTGGCATAACTATACTGGGAACAATATAATATCGATTATATATATATATATAAATATATAAAAGTCTAAAGTCTGTCTTAAGCCAGAAGGCTCATTTGGCCGGTGTTTATCCCGGTTTCATGGCGTGAAGCGACTGAGAGTACAAGACTCCACCCTGGACAGGATGCCAGTCCATCGCAAGGTTAAACCCTCAGCTATTGCTGGTACTCATTTTCAGCTGAGTATACTGGAGCAACGTAAAATGAAGTCTTTTGTTCAAGAACACAACACGCAACCCAGGAATCGAACCCGCGACATTATGATCGTAAATTCAACACCCTTGCCACTAAGACACGTGCCTCCACACACACACACAACACCACACACACACACACACACACACACACACATATATATATCTGTGTGCAGATACTGAGTTACATCGGGAGAAACCGCAGTAAATAAGGTACTCAATACATAGGTAGAGTGTAAACATCAATATTTAATATAGAAATTGCCTCTACAGGACTAGAATTGCTTCATTCGTATGAAATCACAAGGGATACCCTGATGATTTCATACGAATGAAACAGTTCTGTAGAAGCCATTTCTATATTAAACATTGGTATAGGTATGCAGGATGTAAATTTTGTTTTCGTTGTACGCATGTGTAGATATTTATATACACATGTGTAGATGTTTGTATATATATATATATAAATATTGTTGTGTATATGTTAGGAAGATCTTCCTATTAGTTAAATGCCAGTGGTTGTATTTGTATGTTTATCTGTCTTATGTGACTGTGTATATATGTCAACTAGCTATGTCTACACACATACGTACACACACACACACACACACACACACACACACACACACACACACACACACACACACACACTCATTCACATATATATATATATATGTATCTAACAATTTGTAATATAGTCAGATAGCAAAACGAATAATAATGGTTTCTGGTTTAGGCACAAGGCCAGCAATATTAGGAGAGGAGAAAATCGAATAAATTGACCCCAGTGCGTGACAGGTATTTTTTTTTATCAACCCCATAAGGATGAAAGACTAAGCTGACCTTGGCGGGATTTGAACTCAGAAGGTAAAGCGACGTAACTATATACCGCATAATAATATTATTCGTTTCATCGACCCCCCCCCCCCCCCCCCAAAAAAAAACCCATAACAACAAACCAACACAACAAAAGAATGACAGGGAACGAAACGGTATGTGTCGGCTGCTACGGTGGTTATATATAGGCAGAAATGACCGATTTGCTGCAGTCATTCCAGCTTTTTGTCAGTCAACTCCATGCTGTGTTCTCGCCTGTTTCCACTCGTGTTTTCATTTATATAATACACTCTCGATAATCTATATTTCGTTTTCGATTTTTTTATTCTATTTTATTTATTCATTCATTCATTTATTTATTTATATAATTTTACATCTCTCTCTCTCTCTCTCTCATTCTCTTTCTCTTTGTCTTTCTCTTTCCCTGCCTCTCTCTCCCTCATCAAACCGGTTTAACGACATTCAGATATCCTAACACAGAACAATACGTCAGTCATATCTACCTTACACACACACACCCACATATGCATATATATATACATATGCATATATATATATATATGCGCGAGTGTGTGTGTGTGTGTGTGTGTATGTGTGTGTATACAAGCCATAAAGTACTTTGTGAAAGGTTCTGAAGAGGGAGAGATAGGAGAAGGATGAGGATGAGGATAAGGAGGAAGATGAGAAGAAAGAAGAGGAGAACAACATAGATGGTTGGTTCTACGTCACCCTACTAGCATACTTAACTTCACGGACCCCGACCCGATCATACGTACAGTCCATTACGGCAGTATTCGAACGCAGAAACACTCATTCAATGAAAGCAATATTAAAAATCACGTTTTCTATCTCTAAACCACTCCTCGTTTTGTACCTACCCCTTGCCTTTTCTCCTTACATAAATTTCTCTTCTGCCTGTTTTCCTGTCTTTCTGTCTGTTTCTCAAGATCCTTTTTGACTAAATTGATATACCTTTACATATGTATATATGTATATGTATATATATATATATATATATATATATATATACATATGTATATATATGTACATATGTATATATATATATATATATATGTATATATATATATATGTATGTATATACATATATATATATGTATATGTATATACATCTATATGGATGTGTCTATGTATGTATACACACATATGTATTTATATCCCTAGATATTCAAATGTTATGCATAATTACATGCTTGCTATGCATATGTTATAATATATGACTAACACATCCATTTTTATAAAGAGAGTGATACCGTTAGTCACTCACATACACATATATACATTTACATATACATACACATACATACATTTACATATACATACATTTACATATACATACACATATATACATTTACATATACATACACATATATACACGTACATATACATACACATATATACACGTACATATACATACACATATATATTTACATATACATACACATATATACACGTACATATACATACACATATATACACGTACATATACATACACATATATACATTTACATATACATACACATATATACACGTACATTCTAACATTTCTCTTTTTCCATGTACATACACATATACACATAAACATATACACACACATACACTGAAACATGCATGTAGGTATCGGCTGCTAAATTTTCTATGAAAGATCTTCTAAAACAACCAGTCTTTATCATACATAATAACATTGTAGTACGCGGCTTGTTCATCAATCTTAAAGTATTGGCCGATTAATCGATACATCTTAACCTCTTGCTCATATTATCTCATTAAAGTCGTCTCATACGATAACATTCAAATAAATACACACAGACGCAGATATTTCACTGATATTGTACATAGTGTCTTTAAGGATAATAATTGTTTCTACTTTTGGCACAAGGCCAGCAATTATCCAGTGCATTACTGGTACTTTATTTTATCGACCCCGTAAGAATGAAAGGCAAAGTCAACCTCGGCGGGATTTGAACTCAGATCGTAAAGGGACGTAACTATGCTGGAAAGCATGGCGTCCGACCCTCTACCGATACTGCCAATCCACCAATACTAGCGAATGATAACCTTTACACATAGCTATACACATATATATTACTGATCTCTCTCTCTCTCTCTCTCTCTCTCTCTCTCTCTCTCTCTCTCTCTCTCTCTCTCTCTCTCTCTCTCTCTCTCTCTCTCTCTCTATATATATATATATATATATATATATATATATATATATATATATATATATATATATATATATATATATATATATATATATATCAGTGAAGTGTTTGTGTGTAATATGTGGTAAACCTATCGTTCACGAGTTTTATTATAGGTACTCTACGCACACACATACACACACACACATACATACATATATATATATATATATATTAATATATATATATATATATATATATATATATATATATATATATATATATATATATATATATATATATATATATATATGTATGTATGTATGTATGTATGTATGTATGTATGTGTGTGTATGTGTGTGCGTAGAGTATCTATAATATAACTCGTGAACGATAGGTTTACACACAAACACTTCACTGATATTACATACAGTATGAAAGATAATACCGATACTCACGAGTAAAAACGTTTATTACATATCTACACACAGCTATCTCACTGATATATTATATAGGGTATCAAGGATAATGATAATATTCATCACTGATAGAGTTTATCGTAAACAATTTATATAGTATCCATGATAGTAACAATATTTGAGGATGGCTGAGTTTATCAAATAGCTCTTCACACAGAGATATCTCACTGATTTAAATACACGTGATAACGTTTATAACATAACTACACATATTATTTCAATGGTATTACATACACTACACGTTATGACAATCGTGCTAGTGTTTATCACATAGCAATACAAAGATATTTCACTGATATGTAGAGTATCCATGATGACCAAGTTTATCCCATAATTATACATACAGATATCTTATTGAGATCTGATACGTAGTATCATCGATGATGATGAGAAATACTTTTCAAAGATAACGTTTATCAAATGTAAGTGGGGGAGATATCCCACAGTTCATTCACTAGAAGGTGTTGTATGCGTGTTGGTGGCTGGTTAGATAGTGTGTGTTGTGTGGTGAGGGACATCTTTGGTCTGTCATTGACTGATAGTTCAGTGCGGTGGCAGTTGGGTATCACTAGCGTTAGTTACAATAGAAATCAATAGACACCCAGCTTACACACACATATATATCGAGTGGAGAAGTGACTCGAGTTATACATTTTTTTTTGTAGCAAGTCTCTTCACCCCCTGACACCCTCATAGAATTGGAATAATGACGACTAAATAATTGTTACTACTTCTGGCACATGTCCAGCTATTTGAGAGGAAGAGGAAAGTCGATTAAATCAGCCCAGTACATTACTGGTGCTTTATTTTATCGATCCTGCAAGGATGAAAGGCAAATAATAATAAAGGCAAATAATAATAATAATAATAATAATAATAATTGTTTCTACTTTTGGCACAAGGCCAGCAATTACCCAGTGTATTACTGGTACTTTATTTTATCGACCCCGTAAGGATGAAAAGCAAAGTTAACCTCGGCAGAATTTGAACTCAGACCGCAAAGGGACGTAAAATAATATTGGTTATATATATATATATATATATATATATATATATATATATATATATATATATATATATATATATATATATATTATATATATATAGTAATGACAACAACCAACCATAGCAGCAATAATAGCAACAACAACCAAATCCATAACCGTAGTAATAGCAACAACCACAACCCTAACAACAGAAAAAACCACAACAATAACAACAGTAACAACAACAGCAGCAGCAACAACGATAAGCAGCAACAGCAACAACAAAAGCAACAACAGTAGCAACAACAACAACAAGAACCGCAACAACAGTAATAGCAACAACGACATCAACAATAGCAGCAACAGCAACAATAGTAACAAGTCGTCTGCTATTGATACAGCCTGCCTACTCTACTTCTACCATATATTTCTATTCTAGTTACGTCGTTGTGTATTTTAATGCGGTGATATATTATTAAACAGAGAGAGAGAGAGAGAGAGAGAGAGAGAGAGAGAGAGAGAGAGAGAGAGAGAGAGAGAGAGAGAGATTGAAAGCTGGACGTGTGGAAGGAGGGGTAGGGTGTTATAAGAAAGATGGACATTAATATCAGTATTAATATCTATCTATCTCTCTCTATATATATAGATAGATAGATAGATCAAGCTATCTATATAGCTATCTATCTGTCTGTCAATCTATAAATCTCTCCCTCTCTCCCACTCTCTCTATCTATACATATGGGTATATATATATATATATTATATGCATGTGTGTGTATGTGAGTGTATTTTTTCGACAGATAAAAATCAATACTTAGCTGACATGTATTGGGTGCTCATTCAATTAATGTTTGACTGGTTCTATTTAGGATTTTACATATACACATCTTACACACACATACACATGCATGCATATACACCCACATACACACATACACACTCGCACGCACGCACACACACACACACACACACACACACACACACACACACACACACACACACACACACACACACACACACACACACACACACACACACACACACACATATATATATATATAAACAAATAGTAGAAAGGAAAAAGATTCTTTCAGTAGAAAATGCTGAAGAGATTTTTTTCAGTGAGATATCAAAACATTCATTTATTTACAATACCGGTTTCAGCATTAAATGCATTGTCAATCGCGGATATGCATAATATTGTTAAGTTGCATATTTGTACAAATACTGATAATAATAATGAAGAAAATGAAAATAAAAAGGGGAAGAAAAATTAATTTTCACATACATGTACATTCAGAGAAGAGAGGTAATTTCTCTGTCCATCCTATAGCTTAAGCTATTAACAGAGTATGGACAGAGAAATTACCTCTCTTCTCTGAATGTACATGTATGTGAATATTAATTCTTCTTCCCCTTTTTATTTTCATTTTCTTCCTTATTATTATCAGTATTTGTACAAATATGCAACTTAACAATATTCTGCATATCCGCAATTGACAATGCATTTAATGCTGAAACCGGTATTGTAAATAAATGAATGTTTTGATATCTCACTGAAAAAAATCTCTTCAGCATTTTCTACTGAAAGAATCTTTTTCCTTTCTACTATTTGTTTTTATATATATATATATATGTATATATATATATATAATGTTATACTTGGGGAGGGTCATATTGTTGTAATAATATTGCCAGAAATAATAACAGAACACACTCACTGTTTGGTTTGTTTATAAATATATATATATATATAATGGTTTAGCAATTACAGTTACAGCTATAGATTTTTTACAATGGAAAAATCTTCTGAGTGAGTAAGAAGAGAGAGAGAGAAAGAGTGAAAAAGAGAGAGAGAGAGAGAGTGAGAGAGAGAGAGAGAGAGAGAGAGAGAGAGAGAGAGAGAGAGAGAGAGAGAGAGAGAGAGAGAGAGAGGTGGTGGTGAGAGAGAGGTAGGGTGAGATATATATATAAAGACGCGGTGAAGTATAAGTGTATTTGCTTGGCAGAAACTGATCGTCTGCTACCGTTTTTGTAAATATCTAAAAGATTGGTTTCGTCACAGACAAGTGGATTATCTAGACATAATCTCTTGTTGCTTGTGTTCTCCCATTGTTCCGCCTTAATGAAATGGTAAATACCAAGATTCTACACAAACACAAATCATTTCTCCATTTTCCAAACGAGCTTGCTACTTGTAACTAGCTACTTTTAGCGATATTCATGGCGTTTTTCAATTCGTATGCACACACACACGCACATATATATATATATATATAAATATATAAATATATATACATACATACTTATGTACGTACACACGTACATACATACATACGTACATACGTACGTACATACATATATACATCCATAAGAACATACATACATATGTACGTACGTACTTACGAATATACATACGTACATACAAACATACGTACGTAAGTACATACATACTTACGTACGCAGATATGTATATATATGCATACATAGATGGAATCAGTATGTACGAAACGAGGTGTGGGAGAAACTAGCAGAGATCCGTTTATATCTCAGAATGATGGCTAGATAGACAGATAAATTGACTAATAGACCGCTTGTATTATATATATATATATATATATATATATATATATATATATAGAGAGAGAGAGAGAGAGGAGAGAGAGAGAGAGAGAGAGAGAAAGCGAGAGAGAGAGAAATTGTTACACAGAAAGATAGATAGTTATACACAGCTAGATAGACCGATAGATAGACATTCCCATAAATAGCTACACACACACACAGACATATATATACGAGGAAGGTGGTGAAATAGAAAAGAGATGAGAATATATGTAAGAAGCTACATGTTCATGTTTGCTGTGTGTGTAGGGGGGGGGGGGGGTAGCATGACTGAATGGATGAAGATGTTTCTGCTGGTTGTTGCTATATTTTGTTCCATTAGTTCTGTGAGTGGTATTAAACATCGGCTTGTAGACAGTCTGTGCGGCTGCTAGATAACACACCTCCTATTTCTAAGACGACTGCCGAGGTTTTTCTGTTAGACGCCAATGTTTTCTTTCGTTCAATAAAGAAGCGGCTTAGATCACACTATATCAAGCAATTTAGTCTTGTTATTAGTGATCCCAGATAATCAGAGAAGTCATCCAGCCATCCAACCAACCCATCAGTCATTATATATGTCTAGAAATTCACTCAACTGTGAACATGTTTATTATTTTTTCTTATACTTCCTCATATATGGGTTCTTATTCGAAAATTCAAACCCTTCACCAGAAAAACGACAAATGAAGGTTTAACGTAACAACAAACACCAACAATCCACCTTAAATTTATAATTGACAACGAAATCGTCGTAATACGCACACACAAATACACAAACACATGCAAACACACACACACACACACACACATATACGCACATACGCAAGCGCGTGCACACACGCGCACACACGAATACACACATATACACATGCAAGCACACATACACGCACGCTCGTATAAGCACGCGTACACATACATACACACAGACATACGCAGACACACACACACTCATACACATACGTTTACACGCACACACATGTATACACTCAAACGTTAACATGTTATAAACTGCCTTTGTCGTGCATGTATTTGAATAATGAGAGTAATGGTTACGATGTTGAAGAGGATGATGATGGCGGTGGCGATGATGATAATGATGATTATGGCGATGATGGCAGTGGCGATGATGATGGCAGTGGCGATGATGATGGCGGTGGCGATGATGATGATGGCGATGAGGCGGATAACAAAGACGATGGTAACGATGTGATGAAGATGATGATGGCGATATTCATAATAATAATAATAATAATGGCTTCTGATTTAGACACAAGGCCAACAAATTCGGTGGGAGGGGTGGGGAGTCGATTAAATCGACCCAGTGTATTACTGGTTCTTTATTTTATTGATCCCTTAAGGATGAGAAGTAAAAATAATAATAATTACGATAATTAAAATGGAAAAAATGTGAACGACAGCGAAATAAAAACCTTTATAAAAATTTAAGTTTTCGTTAAATTATCGATACGTTTCATTTTCGATCTTATATAACCACAGTGAGTTGTGTGTGAGTCTATATATATATATATATATATATATATATATATATATATATATACACACACACACATATATATACATGTGTGTGTGTGTGTGTGTATATATATATATATATATATATATATATATACACACACACACACACATATATATACATGTGTGTGTGTGTGTGTGTATATATATATATATATATATATATATATATATATATATATACACACTGGTATAACCCTTCCCCCCACCTATAAATATTCCTCGGTGTGTTTATATACGGGCACACGGGTAGAAAACTCGTTGAAGTTTGAAAAAAAATATTACATCAATTTATCCTTGCAAAGACCAACCTCTTTCGCTAAAATACACATTTTGACATATATATATATATATATATATATATATATAATATATATATATATATATATATATACACAGTTTTATATATAGTTGTATATATATTATATATAGTTATAGATTTCTAAATAATGATCCAGGTATAGAAGACATTTAATCTATTGACACACAGTGACCAGCTTATTAAATACTTCGACGTCCCCAACTAACCAGCCACTGCGTATATATATATACAATTATTTATTGTATATAGTTATCATTTCTGTTCAGGATTTACTAAGCGTTAAGTAAAGACCTAAGCATTTTTTTTTCTTATCTTTTGTACAACAATTTATTGATTTCTTCCCTTTTCACTGTATGTTCAATAGTTCGATAGTTCGATATCTCAACAGAGTATTATTGCATTAGAAAACCGTTTTCATTGTCAACACTAATGAATGACGTCCCGCTTTTATTTTATTTGAGCCCATTCACACTACGTTATCGGGGTTTTCTCTACAGCAGGTGTAGACCATGACACTAAGCGGGGTTAAACAGGTTCTAGTAAGGCTCTAATCTATGAAGCGGGGTTAAAAAAAAGGAAAACTTTGCTGCATTACTAAATCTATGAGGATTCCAGTAACTATTCAGTTTCTGGCATCCCCGCGTTTCTCGCTCTATGGGCATAAAACTTATTAAAATTTTCTGTAATAATTGGAACTGGGATGGCCAGGGTTAACACGCCTGCTACAGCGCACATTGACCCGATAACCTTTCCCAAAAAACCAACAGGTACGCGGTCTCCATAACCGACTGTC
>OZ024751.1:1365399-1410399 GCA_964016885.1 Eledone cirrhosa
ACAAGTCAGTAATGCACGGACACTGGACGAGTGCGTGCAGAACGGCTTCGTCGCTCTGCGCGCATCTCGGGCAGGTCCGTCTGACAGAACTTCCGTGCCTGTAGAGTTTATCTCGAACCAGCAGTGCCCCCCGGTAGCACTGCCAAGCGAGGGATTTTTGAAAATTATCCAAGTCCCCGGCTCGAAAGACCTCCGGTACAGACTGGTTAGTTCGACTTCGTTGACTCCCAGAGGCTCTCCGAGTGCGTCGTCGCACTTGCCCACCACTAATCCTCTATAGAACTCGAGAGTGGAAGTTCCACTGACCGCATTGCCCGCCTGGTAGAGGGCAGTGAGTGCCTGGCAACATTCCAGATGCCAGTCACCCAGTCTCGGTCTCTTCTTGACCCAGGACTGCAGCTCAGTCAAAGAAACGAGCTGCGGAAAGGCCCGTCTGACAAACGGCGACCACACCTGTTCACCGTTGAGGCAGAATATTTGGAGATGCCGCAGCCTCAGCGCGTGTCTGCGCATCACTAGCCACGGCATGCCCAGCCCTCCACGTAGAGGGTGCTGGCAGCAGATTGACCGCCTCACCAGCGGAACCTGACCCCTCCACAAAAATTTGAAGAGGAGCCGCTCCAAGTTGGCGAGGCACGAACGGGGGCAATGGATGACGGTCAGACGGTAGTAGATGACGGACGCGATGTACGCGTTCGCCACCTCCGCCCGACCTTTCAGTGATAGCTTCCTCCCAGCCCATTTCTGGGTGAGACTGGCTACCCTGCCCGTCACCTCGTCCCAATTCTTATCCACCTGGAGGTCTGGCCCGAACCAAACCCCGAGCAACTTTTCCGGTCCGTCCGTCCAGCGCCTAACGACACTACGCTATTGGACGGCATGGACTTACCTCTCCAGGTGCCGAGTTGCAAACCCACCGACTTTTCCGGGTTAAGTTTTGCTCCCGTCAACCTTTCATATTTTTCCAATAAGTTGCCGACCACCTCGATTTCTGAGGTGTCCGACACCATCACGGTGATGTTGTCCGCATAAGCCGACACAGCCTTTCCGCGTCCCAGTTCGAGCGGGATACCCTGCAACAGCTCCAGCTTCCGCAGTAAAGGCTCGAGAGTCAATACGTACAGAAGGGAAGAAAGAGGGCACCCTTGACGGACCGATCGGGAGACCTGAAACGGTTCCGAGAGGTGACCATTAATTTTGACCACCGAGCAGGTGCCGCTGTGCATTGCAGCGATCCAGCTTCTGAAGACGGGGCCGAAGCCAGCCGCTTTGAGGACAGCCTCCAGGTACCGATGGTCGACACTATCGAATGCTTTCGATTGATCTAAATTGATCAGTGCCTCACCGAAGCCAGATTTACACCTTACCCTCTCTATGATGAATCGCATGAGGTGGGGATTGTCGTGTATGGACCTGGCTGGGATTGCGCAAGTTTGCCCCTCGCCAACCAAATCTTCGACGACAAGCGCCAATCTCTTTGCTAACACCTTGGCCAAAATCTTAAACTCTGTGTTGAGCAGTGTTATGGGCCTGAAGTTGTCTAATGTATCCCTCTTGTTCTCGTCTTTTCTTATCAGCGTCACCACTCCCCTGCTCACAGAACTGGGAATACTCCCATTCTGCTGTCAGTTGTAGTAGAGTGCTCCGAGGAGCTCGGAGAACAAGTCTGACATATTTACGTAAAGCTCGTAGGGCAGGCCATCCAAACCGGCTGATTTGCGCCTCATGCAGCCGACAAAGGCGTCCTGAATTTCGGCTGAAGTAATCGGCCTTTCGCAGCGCTCAGCGTCGACCCTCGAGTTGCGCGGCAAGCCGTCAAGGTAGGGACTGAAATCCGCTACTCTCTGTGACTCGCCACTCCCCGCGAACAACCGAGCAGAGTGCTGGCAAAAGGCCTCACACGCTTGGAATCGCTTATCTCGTGTCCGTCTAGGTCCGCCAAAGACCGAATTGTGGTTTTATTACCACGCTGCGCCTCCGCCATGCGGGCTCATCGAACAGCTTTGGTTCCCTCGTTTCTCAGCGCACGCGCCTTAGCTCTGACAATGCAACCTTCGTGTTTCGCATTGAAGAAATGGTCTAATGCCATTCTCGCCGCTAGCACGTCAGATGCAATGCCACTACAAATAGCCTCGTCTAACTTATCTACTAGCTCCCCCTCCTTCCTATTTTTTTCTAACGCTAGTTCTTTGCTGAACTCTATCGAAGTTACTCTAATCTCTCTTTTGAGAGCCCCCCAGCATCTGTTGTTGATGATCCCCCCCTGTCAACTTTTGCTTAACTAAATTGTTGACTCAGTCCCTGTAAGCCTTACGTGCCGGAAATGACATGTTCAGCTTCCAGTAACCCGGTTCCACCCTACGCGTTTTATCTAGGTCGACTATACAGATCACAAATTTGTGATCTGAATAGGCGACCGTTTTAAAAAGTGGGCAGCCTACACTATTTCTATCGATTTTCCTAATGAAGATCCTGTCTATATACGATCTAGATGACCCCATTCCGTTGGTCCATGTCCATACTGGCACATTGGGGAAATCTAGTCGATACCTGTCAGACAGTTGGAACTGGCTGAGTAGGAGCTTGAGGCTTTTGCACCCCCCACTCCTATCAGCTACTCCCACACAATCCCGGCGTGCGTCTAAGATGCCATTCCAGTCCCAGAAAGGTTTCCAGGCGCCTAAAGAAGTCCGTTCTTCCGGCCCCTGTAGGGGCATAGACGGCCAAGCAGTCTAAAGGCACCACCTTCGCTACTGCTCACATCCAAGACCACCAACTTACAGTCCGGGTCCCGGAAGATCGACCTTACCTCGAGATCCAGTCCTTTCTTAAACAGCACTGCCACCCCATCTCCCATTCCCGGCCTGCTAACAGATGCGAAGATCTGATAGTCGTCGAAAATGGGGGATAGTGTGAGCGTGTCGGAAATTCTGGTCTCGCTGACGGCAATCACATCCATTTCCAGCAACCTGAGGTCGTTGAGCAGGCGACCCTGCTTCCCGGTTGACCCCAGGCCGCGAACATTTAAACATCTTACTCTTAATATGGCCATGTTGGCAAGCTAAAAGAGAGAGGGAAGGTCTACTTACCTCCCGGGGTCTTGTGAAGGTCAGGAGGTTCGACCTCCATGGCTGTTGGGGTTTCTTTTGGGAACCCCTTTAAAAGTCTCGATGTGGGTTTCACATTCGGGGTTCCCACATCTTGTGGAGAGTTCTCCCGAATTTCTTTGAAGGAATTGAGTAACATTCGGACCAGAAGCAAATCTTCTGGCACGCAAAATGTGCTCATTTTAAAGAGCCCCCTCCCCCTCTGTTCGAATGTCCTCGCTTCGTGCAAAGAGGGCCATCAGTTTATCGTTGGCCCTTCTGACAAGCACGAAGTTTTTAACATTTTGTTGGTGTGGTTTTATTTGTTTTCGTTTTGATGACTGTGGTGGTGATGGTTTTGGTAGTGTTGTTTCGGGTATGGCTGTGTTTGTTGTAGGTGTGGTGTCTGCAATTTCAGGTATTTGTGTGTTTAATTGTACTTGTGTTTGTTTAGGTTGTTTGCGTTTCGGGGATTGTGGGAGTGGTGTCGATGTTGCTGTTGGTGTTGTTTTTGGTGGTGGTGGTGCAGCTTTCCGTGCTGACACTGGGAATGGCAACAAAGGAGGTTTGCGACACCCTGCATTTTTGTGCTGAGGGCAGAAGGCTTGCAGATGGGTTGCTTCCCAGCAGACAAAGCAGTGCGGCCTTCTTACCCTCAGTGATTAGTTGGATTGTCGTCCTGTCCTGAAGGCGGGCAAAATCCAGGATGTTGTTCATGTCCTCTGGATTCATTTGGAGAAGAATCTACAAAACCATTCCGGACCAATCCTCTCTCTCTGTCCTTTTGATATCCAGGAGGGTAGTGTCTGTCCCCTCCTCGATTACGAATCGCTACTACTACTACTACTACTACTACTACTACTACTACTACTACTACTACTACTACTACTACTACTACTACTAATACTACTACTAATGCTGCTGCTACTACTACTACTACTACTACTACTACTACTACTACTACTACTACTACTACTACTACTACTACTACTACTACTACTACTACTGCTGCTGCTGCTACTACTACTACTACCACCGCTACTGCTGCTGCAGCTCCTACTACTACTACTACTATTACTACCACCACCACCACTACTACTACTACTACTACTACTACTACTACTACTACTACTACTACTACTACTACTACTACTACTACTACTACTACTACTACTACTACTACTACTACTGTAACCCATCAACACCAAACATATAATAAATGCGACCGCTTAAGGCAGCAATTCCCATAACCAATTTCCAAATAGTTACTGCCACACCAATACACCACCATTACCACCAACACCACCATTACCACCATTATCACCATTACCACCATTACAACCATTCCCACCAACACCACCATTACCAGCATTACCACCATTACCACCAACACCACCATTACCATCATTACCACCATTACCACCAACACCACCATTACCATCATTACCACCATTACCACCAACACCACCATTACCATCATTACCACCATTACCACCATTACCACCATAATCACCATTACCAGCATTACCACCATTAACACCAACACCAACATTACCACCATTACCACCAACACCACCATTACCACCATTACCATCATTACCACCAACACCACCAATACCACCATTACCAACATTACCACCATTACCACCAACACCACCATTACCACCATTACCACCAACACCACCATTACGACAATTACCACCATTACCACCAATACCACCATTACCAGCATTACCACCATTACCATCATTACTACCAACACCACCAATACCACCATTACCAACATTACCACCATTACCACCAACACCACCATTACCACCATTACCACCAACACCACCATTACGACAATTACCACCATTACCACCAATACCACCATTACCACCATTACCAACATTACCACCATTACTACCAACACCAACATTACCACCATTACCACCATTACTACCAACACCAACATTACCACCATTACCATCATTACCACCAACACCACCAATACCACCATTACCAACATTACCACCATTACCACCAACACCACCATTACCACCATTACCATCATTACTACCAACACCAACATTACCACCATTACCATCATTACCACCAACACCACCATTACCACCATTACCATCATTACTACCAACACCAACATTACCACCATTACCATCATTACCACCAACACCACCAATACCACCATTACCAACATTACCACCATTACCACCAACACCACCATTACCACCATTACCATCATTACTACCAACACCAACATTACCACCATTACCATCATTACCACCAACACCACCATTACCACCATTACCACCATTACTACCAACACCAACATTACCACCATTACCATCATTACCAACATTACCACCATTACCACCAACACCACCAATACCACCATTACCAACATTACCACCATTACCACCAACACCACCAATACCACCATTACCAACATTACCACCATTACCACCAACACCACCATTACGACAATTACCACCATTACCACCAATACCACCATTACCAACATTACCACCATTACCACCAACACCACCATTACCACCATTACCACCAACACCACCATTACGACAATTACCACCATTACCACCAACACCACCATTACCACCATTACCACCAACACCACCATTACCAAAATAACCACCATTACCAACAACAACACCATTACCACCATTACCACCAACACCACCATTACCACCATTACCACCAACACCACCATTACCAAAATAACCACCATTACCATCAACACCACCATTACCACAATTACCACCAACACCAACATTACCACCATTACCACCATTACCACCATTACCACCATTAACATCATTACCATCAACACCACCATTACCACCAACACCACCATTAACACCATTATCACAATTAACACCATTACCACCAACACCACCATTACCAGCATTACCACCATTAACACCATTACCACCAACACCACCATTACCACCATTACCACCATTAACACCATTACCACTAACACCAACATTACCACCAACACCACTTTTACCACCATTACCACCATTACCACCAACATTACCACCATTACCACCAACACCACCATTACCATCATTACCACCATTACCACCAACACCACCATTACCACCATTACCACCATTACCACCAACACCACCATTACCACCAACACCACCATTACCACCAACACCGCCATTACCACCAATACCACCATTACCACCATTATCACCATTACGACCAACACGACCAGTACCACCAACATCATCATTACCACCAACACGAACATTACCACCATTATCACCAAAACCACCATTACCACTAACACCACCATTACCATCAACACCACCATTACCACCAACACCACCATTACCACCATTACTACCAACACCGCCATTACCACCATTACTACCAACACCACCATTAACACCATAACCACCATTACCACCATTACCAACATTACCAGCAACATAACCATTACGAACAACACCACCAACACCACCATTACCACCATTGCCAACAACACCACCATTAACACCATTACCACCATTACCACCAACACCACAATTACCACCAATACTACCATTACCACCATTTCCACCAACACCACCATTACCACCAACACCACCATTACCACCATTACCACTATTACCACCATTACCACCGTTACCACCATTACCACTGTTACCACCATTACCAGCATTACCACCAACACCACCATTACCACCATTACAACCATTACCACCAACACCACCATTACCACCAACACCACCATTACCACCAACACCACCATTACCACCAACACCCCATTAGCACCAACACCACTTTTACCACCATTAGCACCATTACCACCAACATTACCACCAACACCACTAAAACTACCATTATAACCAACAACACCATTACCACCAACACCACCAACACCACCATTACCACTATTACCACCATTACCACCAACACCAACATTACCACCATTACCATCATTACCACCAACACCACCATTACCACCATTACCAGCATTACCACCATTACAACCAACACCACCATTACCACCATTACCAGCATTACCACCATTACAACCAACACCACCATTACCACCAACACCACCATTACCCCCATTACCACCAACACCGCTATTTACCACCATTACCACCATTAACACCATTAC
Source organism: Eledone cirrhosa (assembly GCA_964016885.1). Taxonomy (NCBI): domain Eukaryota; kingdom Metazoa; phylum Mollusca; class Cephalopoda; order Octopoda; family Eledonidae; genus Eledone; species Eledone cirrhosa. Next base: position 1,372,648 of record OZ024751.1, read on the forward strand.
CAACATTACCACCGTTACCACCAACAACACCATTACCACCAACGCCACCATTACCACCAACACCACCAACACCACCATTACCCCCAACACCACCAGTACCACCAACGCCACCATTACGACCAACACCACCATTTCCACCAATACCAACATTACCACCATTACCACCAACACCACCAACACCACCAACACCACCATTACCACCAACACCACCATTACCACTATTACCAGCATTACCAACGTTACCACTATTACCACCATTACCACCGTTACCACCAACAACACCATTATAACCAACACCACCATTAACACCATTACCATCATCACCACCATTACCGTCAACACAACCATTACCACCAACACCACCATTACCACCAACACCACCATTACTACCAACACCACCATTATCACCATTACCACCATTAACACCATTACCAACAACACCACCATTACCACCAACACCACAAACACCACCATTACCACCAACACCACTAACAGTACCATTACCACCAACACCACCTTCACCACTATTACCACCATTATCACCAACACCACCATTACCACCAACACCACCATTACCACCAACACCACCATTAACACCATTACCACCATTAACACCATTACCACCAACACCACCAACACCACCATTACTACCAACACCACCATTACCACTATTACCACCATTACCACCATTACCACCGTTACCACCATTACCACCATTACCACTATTACCACCATTACCACCATTACAAACGTTACCACCATTACCACCATTACCACTATTACCACAATTACCACCATTACCACCGTCACCACCATCACCAGCATTACCACCAACGCCACCATTACAACCATTACAACCATTATCACCAACACCACCATTACCACCATTACCACCATTACCACCAACACCATCTTTACCACCATTACCACCATTACCACCATTACCAACAACACCACCATTACCACCATTACCACCATTACCAGCAACATAACCATTACGACCAACACCACCGACACCACCATTACAACCATTACCACCATTACCACCATTTCCACCAACACCACCATTACCACCAACACCACAATTACCACCATTACCACTATTACCACCATTACCACCGTTACCACCATTACCACCGTTACCACCATTACCACCATTAACACGATTACCACCAACACCACCATTTGCAACATTACAACCATTACCACCATTACCACCATTAACACCATTACCATATTACCACCAACACCACCATTACCACCATTACCACCATTGCCACCATTACCACCATTACCACCAACACCCCCATTGCCATCAACACCACCATTACCACCATTAAAACCACAATTACCACCATTACCACCATCACCACCTTTACCACCATTAACACCACCATTACCAACATTACCACCATTACCACCATCACCACCAACATCACCATTACCACCAGTACCATCAACACCACCATTACCACCAACACCACCATTACCACCTTTACTACCAACACCACCATTAACACCATAACCACCATTACCACCATTACCAACATTACCAGCAACATAACCATTACGAACAACACCAACAACACCACCATTACCACCATTACCAACAACACCACCATTAACACCATTACCACCAACACCACAATTAACACCAATACTACCATTACCACCATTTCCACCAACACCACCATTACCACCAACACCACCATTACCACCATAACCACTGTTACCACCATTACCAGCATTACCACCAACACCACCATTACCACCATTACAACCATTACCACCAACACCACCATTACCACCAACACCACCATTACCACCAACACCACCATTACCACCAACACCACCATTACCACCAACACCCCGTTAGCACCAACACCACTTTTACCACCATTAGCACCATTACCACCAACATTACCACCAACACCACTAAAACTACCATTACCACCAATAACACCATTACCACCAACACCACCAACACCACCATTACCACCATTACCACCATTACCACCAACACCACCATTACCACCATTACCACCATTACTACCAACACCAACATTACCACCATTACCATCATTACCACCAACACCACCATTACCACCATTACCAACATTACCACCATTACCACCAACACCACCATTACCACCATTACCACCAACACCACCATTACGACAATTACCACCATTACCACCAACACCACCATTACCACCATTACCAGCATTACCACCATTACAACCAACACCACCATTACCACCATTACCACCAACACCACCATTACCAAAATAACCACCATTACCAACAACAACACCATTAACACAATTACCACCAACACCACCATTACCATCAACACCACCATTACCACCATTACCACCAACACCACCATTACCACCATTACCACCAACACCAACATTACCACCATTACCACCATTACCACCATTAACACCATTACCATATTACCACCAACACCACCATTACCACCATTACCACAATTGCCACCATTACCACCAACACCACCATTATCACCATTACCACCATTAACACCATTACCACCAACACCACCATTACCACCATTACCACCATTAACACCATTATCACCATTACCACCAACACCACCATTACCACCAACATCACCATTACCACCAGTACCATCAACACCACCATTACCACCAACACCACCATTACCACCAACACCACCATTACCACCATTACCACCATTACCACCATTATCACCATTACGACCAACACCGCCAGTACCACCAACATCATCATTACCACCAACACGAACATTACCACCATTATCACCAAAACCACCATTACCACTATTACCACCATTACCACCATTACCACCATTACCACTATTACCACTAACACCACCATTACCACCAACACCACCATTACCACCAACATCACCATTACCACCAGTACCATCAACACCACCATTACCACCAACACCACCATTACCACCATTACTATCAACACCGCCATTACCACCATTACTACCAACATCACCATTAACACCATAACCACCATTACCACCATTACCAACATTACCACCAACACCACCATTACCACCAATACTACCATTACAACCATTACCACCAACACCACAATTACCACCAATGCCACCATTACCACCAATACTACCATTACCACAATTTCCACCAACACCACCATTACCACCAACACCACCATTACCACCATTACCACTATTACCACCATTACCACCGTTACCACCATTACCACTGTTACCACCATTACCAGCATTACCACCAACACCACCATTACCACCATTACAACCATTACCACCAACACCACCATTACCACCAACACCACCATTACCACCAACACCACCATTACCACCAACACCACCATTACCACCAACACCACCATTACCACCAACACCCCATTAGCACCAACACCACTTTTACCACCATTAGCACCATTACCACCAACATTACCACCAACAAGACTAAAACTACCATTACCACCAACAACACCATTACCACCAACACCACCATTACCACCATTACCACCAACACCAACATTACCACCATTACCACCATTACCACCATTAACACCATTACCAACATTACCACCATTACCACCATTACCACCGTTACCACCAACAACACCATTACCACCAACGCCACCATTACAACCATTATCACCAACACCACCATTACCACCAACACCACCATTACCACCAACACCACCAACACCACCATTACCCCCAACACCACCAGTACCACCAACGCCACCATTACGACCAACACCACCATTTCCACCAATACCAACATTACCACCATTAATACCAACACCACCATTACCACCATTACCAGCAAGACCACCAACACCACCAACACCACCATTACCACCAACACCACCATTACCACTATTACCAGCATTACCAACGTTACCACCATTACCACCATTACCACCGTTACCACCAACAACACCATTATAACCAACACCACCATTAACACCATTACCATCATCACCACCATTACCGTCAACACAACCATTACCACCAACACCCCCATTACCACCAACACCACCATTACTACCAACACCACCATTATCACCATTACCACCATTAACACCATTACCAACAACACCACCATTACCACCAACACCACAAACACCACCATTACCACCAACACCACTAACAGTACCATTACCACCAACACCACCATTACCACCAACACCACCTTCACCACTATTAACACCATTATCACCAACACCACCATTACCACCAACACCACCATTACCACCAACACCACCATTAACACCATTACCACCATTAACACCATTACCACCAACACCACCAACACCACCATTACTACCAACACCACCATTACCACTATTACCACCATTACCACCATTACCACCGTTACCACCATTACCACCATTACCACTATTACCACCATTACCACCATTACAAACGTTACCACCATTACCACCATTACCACTATTACCACCATTACCACCATGACCACCGTTACCACCATCACCAGCATTACCACCAACGCCACCATTACAACCATTACAACCATTATCACCAACACCACCATTACCACCATTACCACCATTACCACCAACACCATCTTTACCACCATTACCACCATTACCACCATTACCTCCAACACCACCATTACCACCATTAACACCATTAACACCATTACCACCAACACCACCATTACCACCATTACCACCATTACCACCAACACCACAATTACCACCAACACCACCATTACCACCATTACCACCATTACCACCATTACCACCAACACCACAATTACCACCAACACCACCATTACCACTATTACCACCATTACCAACAACACCACCATTATCACCACTATCACCATTACCACCATTACCACCATTACCAACAACACCAACATTACCACCATTACCACCATTACCACCATTAACACCATTACCACCAACACCACCATTTGCAACATTACAACCATTACCATCATTACCACCAACACCACCATTGACACCATTATCACCATTAACAACATTACCACTATTACCACCATAACCACCATTACCATCAACACCACCATTACCACCATTACCACAATTAACACCATTACAACCATTGCCACCATTACCACCATTACCACCATTACCACCATTACCACCAACACCCCCATTGCCATCAACACCACCTTTACCACCATTAACACCACCATTACCAACATTACCACCATTACCACCATCACCACCAACACCACCATTACCACCATTAACACGACAATTACCAACATTACCACCATTACCACCATTACCATCATTACTACCATTAAAACCACCATTACCACCATTAACACCTTTACCACCATTACCAACATGAACGCGACCATTACCACCATAACCACCATTACCACCATTACCACCACTACAACCATTACCACCATTATCACCATCACCACCAATGACACCATTACCACCATTACCACCGACACCAACATTACCACCATTACCACCATTACCAGCATCACCACAATTACCACCATTACCACCATTAACACCACCATCAACACCATCACCACCAACACCACCTAACCACCAATACCACCATTACCACCATTACCAACATTACCACCATTACCACCATTACCACCATCATCACCAACACCACCTTACCTCCATTACCACCATTAACACCACCAACACCACCATTACCAACATTACCACCACTACCAACATTACCACCATTACCACCATTACCACAATTACCACCAACGCCACCATTACCACCAACACCACCATTACCAACGACACCACCATTACCACCATTATCACCATTACCACCATTACAAACATTAACACCATTACCACCATTACCACCAACACCACCATTGACACCAGTACCACCAACACCACCATTACCACCATTAACACCATTGCAACCATTACCACCAACATTACCATTAGCACGATTAGCACCATTACCACCATTAACACCAGTACCACCATTACGACCATTACCACCAACACCACCATTATCACCATTACCACCATTACGACCATTACCACCAACGTTACCATTACCACCATTACAACCATTACCACCATTAACACAATTACTACCATTACCACAATAACCACCATTAACACCAGTACCACCAACACAACCATTACCACCAACACCACCATTATCACCATTACCAAAATTACCACCAACACCACCATTACCACCAACTCCACCATTACCACCATTACCAACATTACCACCAACACCACCATTACCACCGACATCACCAATACCACCATTACCACCATTAACACCAACAACACCTTTACCACTATTACCACCATTAACACCATTACTACCATTACCACCATTTCCAGCAACACCACCATTTCCACCATTACCACCATTACCACCATTGCCAACAATACCACCATTACCACCATTACCACCATTACCACCAACACCACCATAGCCATCAACACAACCATTTCCACCATAACCACCATTAAAACCACAATTACCACCATTGCCACCATTACCCATTACCACCATTAACACCACCATTACCGCCATTACAACCATTACCACAATCACCATCATTACCACCATCACCACCATTAACACCACCATTAACAACACCATTACCACCATCACCACCAACACCACCTAACCACCATTACCACCATTACCACCATTACCACCATTACCACCATTACCACCCAGAACACCATCATTACCACCATCACCACCATTTCCACAAACACCATCATTACCACCATTACCACCATTACCACCAACACTACCATTGCCATCAACATCACCATTACCACCATTAAAAATACAATTACCAACATTACCACCATTACCAACATTACCACCTTTACCACCATTACGACCATTAAAACCACAATTACCACCATTACTACCATTACCACCATTACCACCAACGCCAACATTACCACCATTACCACCATAACACCACCATTACCAGCATTACCACCAACACCACCATTACCACCAACACCACTATTATCACCATTACCACCATTACCACCAACACAACCATTACCACCATTACCACCATTACCACCATTACCACCATTACCACCATTACCACCAACACAACCATTACCAACATTACCACCATTACCAACATTACCACCATTACCACCAACACAAACATTACCACCATTACCACCATTATCACCATCACCACCAATGACACCATTACCAACATTACCACCATTACCACCAACACCACCATTACCACCATTACCACCATTACCACCATCACCACAAACACCACCATTAAAACCATTACCACCAATACCACCATTACAATCATTACCACCAATACCACCAACACCACCATTACCACCAACACCACCATTACCACCAACACCACCATTACCACCAACACCAACATTACCACCGTTATCACCATTACCCCCAACACCACCATTACCACCAATACCACCATTTCCACAAACACCACCATTACCACCATTACCACCATTACCAGCAGCACCACCATTACCACCTACACCACCATTACCACCATACCATATTTACCACCATTACCACCATTACCACCATACCATATTTACCACCATTACCACCATTACCACCATTAACACCAACACAACCATTACCACCAACACCACCATTACCACCATTAACACCATTACCACCAACACCACCATTATCACCATTACCACCATTACCAACATTACAACCAACACCACCATTACCACCAACTCCACCATTACCACCATTACCAACATTACCACCAACACCACCATTACCAGCGACAACACCAATACCACAAACACCACATTTACCACCATTACACACATTACCACCATTACCACCATTAATATAATTACCACCATTACCACCATTACTACCATTACTACCATTACCCACATTGCAACCATTACCACCAACCCACCATTACCAACATTACCACCATTACCACCTTAACCACCATTACCACCATTACCACCAACACCACCATTACCACCATTACCACCATTACCACCATTGCCACCAACACCACCATTACCACCAAAACCACCATTAAAACATTACCACCAACACCACAATTACCACCATTACCACCATTACGACAATTACCACCATTACCAACAACACCACCATTATCACCAACACCACTATTACCACCATTACCATCATTACCACCATTACCACCAACACCACCATTACAACTATTACCACCCTTACGACCAACACCAGCATTATCACCATTACTAACATTACCACCATTACCACCAACGCCACCATTAACACCAACACCACCATTACCACCAACACCACCATACCACCATTACCACCATTACCACCATTACAACCATTACCACCATTACCACTATTACCACCAACACCACTATTTACACCATTACAACCATTACCACCATTACCACCATTATCACCATTAACAACATTACCACTATTACCACCAACACCATCATTGCCATCAACACCATCATTACCACCATTAACACCGGTATCACCAATAAGACCAACCACCATTACGACCATTACCACCAACATTACCACCAACATTACCACTACCACCATTGCAACCATTACCCCCATTAACACCATTACTACCATTATCACTATTAACACCATTAACACCAACACCACCATTACCACCATTACCACCATTTCCACCATTACCACCATTAACACGACAATTACCACCATTCCACCATTACCACCATTACCACCATTACCACTATCACCATCATTACCACCATCACCACCATTAACACCAGCATTACCACCATTACCACATTTACCACCATTACCAATATTACCACCATTACCACCAACACAACCATTACAACCAACACCACCATTATCACCATTACTACTATTACCAACATTACCTCCAACACCACCATTACCACCAACAACACCTATACAACCATTACCACCATCAACACCATTCCCCCCAACAGCACCATTACCACCATTACCACCATTATCACCATTACCACCATTACCAGCAACACCACCATTTCCACCATTACCACAATTACCATCATTGCCAACAATACCACCATTACTACCATTACCAACATTACCCACATTACCAGCAACACCACCATTACCACCAACAACACCTATACCACCATTACTACCATTACCAACATTACCCACATTACCAGCAACACCACCATTACCACCATTACTACCAACACCGCCATTACCACCATTACTACCAACACCACAATTAACACCATTACCACCATTACCACCAACGCCACCATTACAGCCAACAACACCATTACCACCAACACCACCATTACCACCATTACCACCATTACCACCATTACAATCATTACCACCATTACCACCATTACAACCATTACCACTATTACCACCATTACCACCAACACCACCATTACCACCAATACCACCATTACCACAATTACCACCGTTACAACCATTACCACCAACACCATCATTAGCACCATACCACCATTACCACCATTACTACCATTACCACCATTACAACCATTGCCACCAAAACCACCATTACCACCGTTACAACCATTACCACCAACTCCACCATCACCACCAACACCACCTTACGACCATTACCACCATTACCAACATTACCACCATTACCCCTATTACCACCATTAACACCACCATTACCACCATCACCTTCAACACCACCTTACCACCATTACCACCATTACCAACATTACCACCACTACCACTATTACCACCATTACCCCCATTACCCCCATTACCACAATTAACCCCAACACCACCATTACCACAAACACCACCATTGCCACCATTACCACCATTACCACAATTACCACCATTACCACCAACACCACCATTACCACCATTACCACCATTACCACCATTACCAACATTACCACGAACACCACCATTGCCATCAACACCAGCATAACCACCATTAATACCATTACCCCCATTAACGCAATTACCACCAACACCACCATCAGCACCAACGCCCCCATTACCAACATTACCTCCATTACCACCATTAACAGAATTAGCTCCAACACCAACATTACCACTATTACCACCATTACCACCATTACCACCAACACCACCATTACCACCAACACCACCAGTACCAACAACACCACCATTACCAACGATACCACCATTTCCACCAACACCACCATTAGCACCATTATCACCATCACTACCATTACCACCAACGCCACCATGACCATCATTATCACCAACACTACCATTACCACCAACACCACCATTACCACCAAAACCACCATAATCACCACTACCACCAACACCACCATTACCACCATTACCACCATTACCACCGACACCACCATTATCACTATTACCACCAACACCACCAACACCACAATTACCACCATTACCACCAACACCACCATTACCACCATTATAACATTACCACCATTACCACCAACACCACCATTACCACCAACACCACCATTACCACCAACACCACCATAACCACCATTACCACCATTAACACCATTACATCCATTACCACCCTTACCAGCATTACCACCAACACCACCAACACCACCATTGCCACCATTACTATCAACACCACCATTGCCATCAACACCACCATTACCACCATCACCACCATTACCACCAACACCATCATTAGCACCATACCACCATTACCACCATTACTACCATTACCACCATTACAACCATTGCCACCAAAACCACCATTACCACCATTACAACCATTACCACCAACTCCACCATTACCACCATCACCACCAACACCACCTTACGACCATTACCACCATTACCAACATTACCACCATTACCCCTATTACCACCATTAACACCACCATTACCACCATCACCTTCAACACTACCTTACCACCATTACCACCATTACCAACATTACCACCACTACCACTATTACCACCATTACCACCATTACCCCCATTACCACAATTACCCCCAACACCACCATTACCACAAACACCACCATTGCCACCATTACCACCATTACCACAATTACCACCATTACCACCAACACAACTATTACAACCATTACCACCAATACCACCATTGCCATCAACACCAGCATTACCACCATTACCAACATTACCACCAACACCACCATTACCACCAAAACCACCATTATCAACATTACCAGCATAACCACCATTAATACCATTACCCCCATTAACGCAATTACCACCAACACCACCATCAGCACCAACGCCCCCATTACCAACATTACCTCCATTACCACCATTAACAGAATTAGCTCCAACACCACCATTACCACTATTACCACCATTACCACCATTACCACCAACACCACCATTACCACCAACACCACCAGTACCAACAACACCACCATTACCAACGATACCACCATTTCCACCAACACCACCATTAGCACCATTATCACCAACACTACCATTACCACCAACGCCACCATGACCATCATTACCACCAACACCACCATTACCACCAACACCACCATTACCACCAAAACCACCATAATCACCACTACCACCAACACCACCATTACCACAATTACCACCATTACCACCGACACCACCATTATCACTATTACCACCAACACCACCAACACCACAATTACCACCATTACCACCAACACCACCATTACCACCAACACCACCATTACCACCAACACCACCATAACCACCATTACCACCATTACCACCATTACATCCATTACCACCCTTACCAGCATTACCACCAACACCACCATAACCACCATTACCACCATTACCACCATTACATCCATTACCACCCTTGCCACCATTACCACCAACACCACCAACACCACCATTGCCACCATTACCATCAACACCACCATTGCCATCAACACCACCATTACCACCATCACCAACATTACCACCATTACCACCAACACCACCATTACCACCATTACCACAATTACCACCATTACAACCATTGCCACCAACACCACCATTACCACCGTTACAACCATTACCACCAACAGCATCATTAGCACTATTACCACCATTACCACCATTACCATCATTACCGCCATTAACACCAGTACCACCAACACCAACATTACCACCATTACCACCATTACGACCATTACCACCAACACCACCATTGCCATTAACAGCACCATTATAACCATTACCACCATTACCACCATCACCACCATTACCACCATAACCACCATTACCACCATTAACCCCACCATTACCAACAATACCACCATTACCACCATTAAAACCACAATTACCACCATTAGCAACAATACCACCATTACCACCATTACCACCATTAACACCATTACCAACATTAACACCATTACCACCACTACCACCTTTACAACCATTACCACCATCACCACCATTACTACCATTACCATCAAAACCACCATTACCAACGTTACACAATTACCACCATTCCCACCATCACCACCATTACCAACATTACCACCATCACCACAATTACCACCATTACCAACACAAACAACACCTTACCACCATTACCACCATTACCACCATTCACACCATTACCACCATTACCACCATTAACAACACCATTACCACCATCACCACCAACACCACCTCACCAACATTACCACCAGTAACACCACCATTACCACCATTACCACCACTACCACCATTATCACCATTACCACCAACATTACCATTACCACCATTACAACAAATAAAACCATTAACACCATTACTACCATTACCACCATTAACTCCATTAACACCAACACCAGCATTGCCATCAACACGACCATTAACACCATTACCACCATTACCACCATCACCACCATTACCACCATTACTACCATTACCACCATTAAATCCATTACCACCATTAAAACCACAATTACCACCATTACCATTAATATCACCATTACCACCATTACCACCATTAACACCATTACCACCATTAACACCACCATTACCACGATTACCAACATTACCACCATTACCAACATTACCAACATTACCACCACTACCACCATTACCCTCATTACCACAATTACCCCCAACACCACCATTACCACCATTACCACAAACACCACCATTGCCACCATTGCCACCATTACCACAATTACCACCGTTACCACCAACACAACCATTACAGCCATTACCACCATCACCACCGTTACCACCATTATCACCAACACCACCATTACCAACATTACCACCATTACCACCATTACCACCAACACTACCATTACCACCATTACCACGATCACCAGCATTACCACCATTACCACCATTACCACCATTACCACGATCACCACCGTTACCACCATTACCACCAACACCACCATTACCACCATTACCACCATTACCACCATTACCACCAACACCACCATTACCACCATTACCACCATCACCAGCATTACCACCATTACCACCATTACCACCAACACCACCATTACCACCATTACCACCAACACAACCATTACCACCATTACCAACATTTCCAACATTACCACCAACACCACCATTACCACCATTACCACCATCACCAGCATTACCACCATTACCACCATTACCACCATTACCAACAACACAACCATTACCACCATTACCAACATTTCCAACATTACCACATTTACCATCATTATCACCATTACTACCATTACCACCAACACCACCATTACCACCATTACCACCATTATCACCATTACCACCAACACCACCATTACCACCATTACCACCAACACCACCATAACCACCATTACCACCAACACCAACATTACCACAAACACCACCATTACCACCATTACAACCATTACCACCATTACCAACATTACCACGAACACCACCATTGCCATCAACACCATCATTACCACCATTACCACCATTACCACCATCACCACCGTTACCACCATTACCACCAAAACCACCATTATCAACATTACCAGCATAACCACCATTAATACCATTAGCCCCATTAACGCAATTACCACCAACACCACCATCAGCACCAACGCCACCATTACCAACATTATCTCCATTACCACCATTAACAGAATTAGCTCCAACACCACCATTACCACTATTACAACCATTACCACCACTACCACCAACACCACTAGTACCACCAACACCACCATTACCAACGATACCACCATTTCCACCAACACCACCATTAGCACCATTATCACCAACACCACCATTACCACCAACGCCACCATGACCACCATTACCACCAACACCACCATTACCACCAACACCACCATTACCACCAACACCACCAACACCACCATTACCACCAACACCACCATTACCACCAGCACCACCATTACCACCGACACCACCATTATCACTATTACCACCAACACCACCATTACCACCAACACCACCATAACCACCATTACCACCATTACCACCATTACATCCATTACCACCATTACATCCATTACCACCCTTACCACCATTACCACCAACACCACCATTAGCACTATTACCACCAATACCACCATTACCACCATTACCACCATTACCACCATTACATCCATTACCACCCTTACCACCATTACCACCAACACCACCATTAGCACTATTACCACCAATACCACCATTACCACCATTACCACCAACACAACCATTGACACCAGCACCACCAACACCACCATTACCACCATTACCACCAACAACACCATTGCCATCAACACCACCATTACCACCATCACCACCATTGCCACCATTACCACCAACACCACCATTACCACCATTACCACAATTACCACCATTACAACCATTGCCACCAACACCACCATTACCACCATTATAACATTACCACCATTACCACCATTACCACCAACACCACCATTACCACCATCATCACCATAACCAACATCACCACCGTTACCACCATTACCACCATTTCCACAATTACCACCGTTACAATCATTACCACCAACACCATCATTAGCAACATTACCACCATTACCACCATTACTACCATTACCACCATTACAACCATTGCCACTAACACCACCATTACCACCGTTACAACCATTACCACCAACACCACCATTACCACCATTACCACCATTACGACCATTACCACCAACACCACCATTGCCATCAACAGCAACATTATCACCATTACCACCATTACCACCATCACCACCATTACCACCATCACCACCATTACCACCATTACCACCATTACAACCATTACCACCATTAACACCACCATTACCAACATTACTACCATTACCACCATTACCACCATCACCACCAACACCACCATTACCACCATTACCACCATTACAACCATTAACACCACCATTACCGTCATTACCACCATTACCGCCAACACCACCATTACCAACATTTCCATCATTACCCCCATTACCACCAGCAAAACCATTACCACCATTACCACCATCAACACCAATGCCACCATTACCACCATTACCACCATTACCACCATTACCACCAACACCACCATTACCACTATTGCCACCATAACCACCATTACCACCATTACCACCATCACCACCAATGCCAGCATTACCACCAATAACACCATTACCACCATTAACACTATTACCATCAAAACCACCATTACCACCGTTACACCATTACCACCATTTCCACCATCACCAAAATTACCACCATTACGACCACCAACACCATCTTACCACCATTACCAACATTATAACCATTACCACCATTACCACCATTACGACCAACACAACCTTACCACCATTACCACCAACATTACCATTACCACCATTGCAACAATTAAAACCATTAACACAATTACTACCATTAACACCATTAACACCAACACCACCATTACCACCATTACCAACATTACCACCATCACCACCATTACCACCATTACCACCATTACCAACATTACCACAATTAAAACCATTACCACCATAAAAACCACAATTACCAACATTACCATCAATACCACCCTTACCACCATTACCACCATTACAAACATTACCACCATCGCCACGAACACCACCATTACCACCATAACCACCATTACCACAAACACCACCATTACAACCATTACCACAAACACCACCATTACAACCATTACCACCATTAACACAAATACCACCATTACCAACATTACCACCATTAACACCAACACAACCATTACCAAAATTACCACCGTTACCACCATTACCACCAACACAACCATTACTACCATTACCACCATTACCACCAACGCCAACATTACCACCAACACAACCATTACCATCATTACCTCCATTACCACCATTACCACCATCAACACCAATGCCACCATTACCGCCATTACTACCATTACCATCAAAACCACCAACACCACCGTTACACCATTACCGCCAACACCATCATTACCACCTTTACCAACATTACCACCATTACCACCATTAACACCATCACCTTCAACACCACCTTACCACCATTACCACCATCACCACCGTTACCACCAGTACCACCATTACCAACATTACCACCACTACCACTATTACCACCATTACCACCATTACCCACATTACCACAATTACCCCCAACACGACCATTACGACCATTAACACAAACACCACCATTGCCACCATTACCACCATTATCACAATTACCACCATTACCACCAACACAACCATTACAACCATTACCACCATCACCACCGTTACCACCATTAACACCAACACCAACACCAACATTACCACCATTACCACCATTACCACCATTACCAACATTACCACGAACATCACCATTGCCATCAACACCAGCATTACCACCATTACCACCATTACCACCGTTACCACCATTACCACCAAAACCACCATTATCAACATTACCAGCATAACCACCATTAATACCATTACCCCCATTAACGCAATTACCACCAACACCACCATCAGCACCAACGCCACCATTACCAACATTACCTCCATTACAACCATTAACAGAATTAGCTCCAACACAACCATTACCAGTATTACCACCATTACCACCATTACCACCAACACCACAATTACCACCAACACCACCAGTACCACCAACACCACCATTACCAACGATAGCACCATTTCCACCAACACCACCATTAGCACCATTATAACCAACACCACCATTACCACCAACGCCACCATGACCACCATTACCACCAACACCACCATTACCACCAACACCACCATAACCACCATTACCACCAACATCACCATTACCACCATTACCACCATTACCACCGACACCACCATTATCACTATTACCACCAACACCACCAACACCACAATTACCACCATTACCACCAACACCACCATTGCCACCATTATAACATTACCACCATTACCACCAACACCACCATTACCACCAACACCACCATTACCACCAACACCACCATAACCACCATTACCACCATTACCACCATTACATCCATTACCACCCTTACCATCATTACCACCAACACCACCATTAGCACTATTACCACATTACCACCATTACCACCATTACCACCAACACAACCATTGACATCAGCACCACCAACACCACCATTACCACCATTACCACCAACACCACCATTGCCATCAACACCACCATTACCACCATCACCACCATTACCACCATTACCACCAACACCACCATTACCACCATTACCACCATTACCACAATTACCACCGTTACAACCATTACCACCAACAGCACCATTACCACCATTACCATCATTACCGCCATTAACACCAGTACCACCAACACCACCATTACCACCATTACCACCATTACGACCATTACCACCAACACCACCATTGCCATCAACAGCACCATTATAACCATTACCACCATTACCACCATCACCACCATTGACACCATTACCACTATTACCACCATTAAAACCACAATTACCACCATTACCACCATTACCACCATTACCACCATTACCACCATTAACACCATTACCACCATTAACACCACCATTACCACCATTACCACCAACACAACCATTACCACCATTACCAACATTTCCAACATTACCACATTTACCATCATTACCACCATTATCACCATTACCACCAACACCACCATTACCACCAACACCACCATTACCACCAACACCACCATAACCACCATTACCACCATTACAACCATTACAACCATTACAACCAACACCACCATTACCACCAACCCCACCATTTACACCATTACAACCATTACCACCCTTATCACCATTACCACCATTACCACCAACACCACCATTAGCACCATTAGCACCAACACCACCATAACCACCATTACCACCATTACAACCATTACAACCATTACCACGCTTACCACCATTACCACCAACACCACCATTTACACTATTACAACCATTACCACCATTATCACCATTACCTCCATTACCACAACACAACCATTGACACCAGTACCACCAACACAACCATTACCACCAACACTACCATTACCACCAACACCAACATTACCACAATTACCACAATTACCACAATTACCACCATTACAATCATTGCCACAAACACCACCATTACCACCATTACAACCATTACCACCAACACCACCATAACCACCATTACCACCATTACCACCATTACCACCAACACCACCATAACCACCATTACCACCATTACCACCATTACCAATATTACCACGAACACCACCATTGCCATCAACACCATCATTACCACCATTACCACCATTACGACCATCACCACCGTTACCACCATTACCACCAAAACCACCATTATCAACATTACCAGCATAACCACCATTAATACCATTACCCCCGTTAACGCAATTACCACCAACACCACCATCAGCACCAACGCCACCATTACCAACATTATCTCCATTACCACCATTAACAGAATTAGCTCCAACACCACCATTACCAGTATTACCACCATTACCACCATTACCACCATTACCACCAACACCACTATTACCACCAACACCACCATTACCACCAACACCACCATTATCAACGATACCACCATTTCCACCAACACCACCATTAGCACCATTATCACCAACACCACCATTACCACCAACGCCACCATGACCACCATTACCACCAACACCACCATTACCACCAACACCACCATTACCACCAACACCACCATAACCACCATTACCACCAACTCCACCATTACCACCAGCACCACCATTACCACCGACACCACCATTATCACTATTACCACCAACACCACCAACACCACCAGTACCACCATTACCACCAACACCACCATTACCACCATTATAACATTACCACCATTACCCCCAACACCACCATTAACTCCAACACCACCATTACCACCATTACCACCGACTCCACCATTATCGCCATTACCACCATTACATCCATTACCAGCAACACCTCCATTACCACCATTACCACCATTACCACCATTACCACCATTATCACCATTACTACCAACACCACCATTACCACCATTACCACCAACACCACCATTCCCACCATAACCACCACTACCACCATTACCACCAATACCACCAACACCCCATTACCACCACTACCACCATTACCACCATTACCACTTACACCACCATTACCACCATTACCCCCAATATCACCATCACCACCATTAGCACCATTAGCACCATTACCACCATCACCACCATCACCACCATCACCACCATCCCCATCAACACCAACACCATCACCACCATCCCCACCAACACCACCACCATCACCACTACCACCACCACGACCACCACCACCACGACCACCACCACCACGACCACCACCACCACCACCACCACCACCACCACTACCAACAACACCATCGCACCAACACCACCATCACCACCAACACCACCATCACCGCCACCGCAATTACCACCAGCGCCACAACACCACCACCATCAACACAATTACCACTGTCGCGATCAACGCCATCATCACCAGCAACACCACCATCACCACCATCACCACCATTACCACCAACACTACCATTACCACCATTACCACCATAACCCCCATTACCACTATTACCACTATTACCACCAACACCACCATTACCACCATTACCACCAACACCACCATTACCACCATTAACACCATTAACACCATTAACACCATTACCACCATAACTCCCATTACCACTATTACCACCAGCACTAACATTACCACCATTACCACTATTACCACCAGCACTAACATTACCACCATTACCACCATTACCACCATTACCACCATTACCACCAACACCACCATTACCACCAACACCACCATTACCACCAATTACCACCATTACCACCATAACCACCATTACCACCAACACCACCATTACCTCCATTACCACCATTGCCACCATAACCACCATTACCACCAACACCACCATTACCACCATTAACTCCAACACCACCATTACCACCATTACCACCAACACGACCATTACCACCATTAACACCAAAACCACCATTACCACCACTACCACCAACACCACCATTACCACCATTACCACCAAAACCACCATCACCACCATTACCACTATTACCACCGACACCACCAATAACACCGTCACCACCATTACCACCATTACCACCATTACCACCATTACCACCAACATGACCATTACCACCATTACCACCATTACCACCAACACCACCAATATCACCATCACCACAATTACCACCATTACCACCATTACCACCATCAACACCATTACCACCAACACAACCAACACCACCATCACCACCATCCCCACCAACACCACAACCATCACCACCATCACCGCCACCACCACCACCACCACCACCAACACCACCATCACCGCCACCGCAATTACCACCACCGCCACAACACCACCACCATCAACACCATTACCACCAATTACCACCATTACCACCATAACCACCATTACCACCAACACCACCATTACCTCCATTACCACCATTGCCACCATAACCACCATTACCACCAACACCACCATTACCACCATTAAATCCAACACCACCATAACCACCATTACCACCAACACCACCATTACCTCCATTACCACCATTGCCACCATAACCACCATTACCACCAACACCACCATTACCACCATTAACTCCAACACCACCATTACCACCATTACCACCAACACCACCATTACCACTATTACCACCATTACCACCATTACCACCAACACGACCATTACCACCATTACCACCATTACCACCAACACCACCATCAACACCAACCATCAACACCATTACCACCAACACAACCAACACCACCTTCACCACCATCCCCACCAACACCACAACCATCACCACACTCACCGCCACCACCACCACCACCACCACCACCACCACCACCACCACCACCACCACCACCACCACCACCACCGCCGCCGCCGCCGCCACCACTGCCACGACCACCACCACTACCACAATTACCACCACCGCCACCACACCACCACCATCAACACCAACACCACCATCACCACCACCACCACCACCATTAACACACCACCTCCACCATCACCACCATCACAACCATTACCACCATCACCACCATTACCACCATTACCATCAATATCACCATCACCACCATTACCACCAACACCACCAATACCACCATTACCACCATTACCACCTAAACCACCATTACCACCATTACCACCAAAACCACCATTACCACCATTACCACCAACAACACCATTACCACCATTACCACTATTACCACCAACACCACCAATATCACCATCACCACCATTACCACCATTACCACCATCACCACCATTAACACCATTACCATCATTAACACCACAATTACCGCCATTACCACCACTAACACCACAATTACCACCACTACCACCATTACCATCATTACCAGTAACAGAACCATTACCACCAACATCACCATTAAAACCATTAACACCACCGTTACCACCATTACCACGACCATTGCCACCATCACCACCAACACCACCACTAACACCCTTACCACCCTTATCACCATTATCACCATTACCACCATCACCACCATTACCACCATTACCACCATTACCACCATCACCACCAACGCCACCATTACCATCATTACCACCATTAACACCATCATTACCACCATTACGACCATCACCACCATTACTACCATCACCACCATCACCACCATTACCAACATTACCACCATTACCACCGTTACCACCATTATCTCTAACACCACCATTACCACAAACGCCACAATTACCAGCATTACCACCATTATTACCATCACCACCAACACCACCTTTACCACCAACACCACCATTACCACCATTTCCACCAATATCACAATTACCACCATTACCACCATCACCAGCAACACCATCATTACCACCATTACCACCATTACCACCAACACCACCATTATCACCATTACCACCATTACCACTAACACCACTATTACCACCATTACCACCATTACCACCATTACCACCATTACCACCAACACCACCATTACCACCACCACCACCAACACCACCATCCCCACCACCAACACCACCATCCCCACCACCACCACCACCACCATTACCACCACCACCACCACATCACCACCATCAACACCATTACCACTATCGTCACCAACACCACCATCACCACCACCACCACCACCATTACCACCATTACCACCACCATTACCACCACCATCACCACCATTACCACCATTACCATCATTACCAGTAACAGCACCATTACCACCAACATCACCATTAAAACCATTAACACCACCGTTACCACCATTACCACCACTACCACCATTACCCCATCACCACCATTACCACCAACACCACCATTGCCACCATTACCACCATTATCACCATTACTACCATTACCACCAACACCACCATTAGCAACATTACCAACATTAACATCACCATTACCACCATCACCACCATTACCACCATCACCACCAACACCACCATTACCACCATTACCACCATTACCACCGTTACCACCATTATCTCTAACACCACCATTACCACCAACACCACCATTACCACCATTACTACCATTATCACCATCACCACCAACACCACCATTACCACCATTACCACCAATACCACAATTACCACCATTACCACAATCACCAGCAACACCATCATTACCACCATTACCACCATTACCACCAACACCACTATTACCACCATTAGCACCATTACCACTAACACCACCATTACCACCATTACCACCGTTACCACCATTACAACCATTACCACCAACATAAGCATTACCACCATTTTCACCAACACCACCATTACCACCATTACCACCATTACCACCATTACCACCAGCACGACCATTACCACCACCACCACCAACACCACCATCACCACCAACACCACCATCACCACCACCACCATTACCACCACCACCACCATTACCACCACCACCACCACATCACCACCATCAACACCATTACCACCATTACCACCATTACCACCAATATCACCATCATCACCATTACCACCAAAACCACCAACCCCACCATTACCACCATTACCACCATTATCACCAACACCACCATTACCACAATTACCACCATTACCACCATAACCACCATTACCACTATTACCACCACACCACCATTACCACCATTACCACCATTACCACCATTACCACCAACATCGCCATTACCACCATTACCACCAACACCACCATTACCACCATTACCACCACCACCACCATTACCACCACCACCACCACATCACCACCATCACCACAATCGCCACCAACGCCACCATCACCACCAACACCACCATCACCACCACCACCACCATTACCACCACCACTACCACCATCACCACCAACACCACCACCATCCCCACCACCACCACCATCACCACCAACACCACCATCGCACCAACACCACCATCACCACCAACACCACCATCACCACCACCACCATTACCACCGCCACCACCACATCACCACCATCAACACCATTACCACCATCGCCACCAACGTCACCATCACCACCAACACCACCATCACCACCACCACCACCATTAGAACGACCACCACGACCACCACCATCACCACCATCACCACCAACACCACCATCAACACCATTTCACCCTCGCCACCAACACCACTATCACCACCATCACCACGAACACCACCAATACCACCATCACGACCATCACCACCACCAACACCACCATCACCACCAACACCATCATCACCACCAACACCACCATCACCACCACCATCTCCACCACAAACACACCATCCCCACCATCACCACCATCACCACCATCACCTCCAACAACACCATCACAAACACCACCATCACCACCAACATCATCATCACCACCATCACCAGCATCACCATCAATATCAGCAGCCCTACCACCACCATCACCGCCACCTTCGTATTATCTAGAACTAGATATGGTAGATAAAAAAGGTTATAACACTTGCACCTGTAATACACATGTCTATACACACACACACGTACACTTACACAACCACGCAAACACACATTCACACACACATAATTATATACACACTCACACGCCCACAACATGCTTACACATTTACTTACATATATAACCACGGAAACACATACACACAACGCCACCCCCTCCCCACATATATATGGTTTTGTCAGTCAAAGGTTCTTAAATTCTAATATAAGGTCATCTTGAAAGGCAAAGATAAAACATGGAGGAAAGAGCACTTAGTCATCGATAAGGTCACAAGGTGTGACGAAGAACTTTGACCGTCTAATTGATTATTTATTTTATTAATGATCTCATTGATGAAAACCAGCTATTTGATTGTCTAACCATTCTGAAATGAAACACGCTGTGCGTGCGTTTTTGATCGATTGTCTACAACAGTATGTCAGGATTCGTCTGCCTGGTTCACGATTGTATTGTCGTGAGTACGAATCCCTTGAGCAAAATACTCTATTTCACGTTGCTCCAGACCATTCAGCTGACCAAAATGCGTTGATAAAATAACTGGAACAGTCGGAACCGCCAGAGGTCTGAAACACACACACACACACACACACACACACACACACACACACACACACACACACACACACACACACACACACACACACACACACACACAAAGTCACACGCACGCACACATACACACACGCACGCGCACACACACACGCAAACGAGCGCGCGCACACACACACACACACAAAGACACACGCACGCACACACACACACACACACGCCCCCCCACACACATAAAAATGCACACGCACACACACACATATATATATATATATATATATGTGTGTGTAGCGAAATCTTTCCACGCCTTGAACCTTGGGTGACACCTAAAAGTCAAATTCTAGGTGACCACCCTTTTGGTGTGAACAGGTTCATGCGTGGGTTATCCCCTCAAGGTGGGAGACAGAAAGCGACAGGTATATAAAGCCTATACTTCCCCACCTTAGATACAGAGAGATCGGAGCACTACGATACAGACCAGCTATGTAAGGATTCACCGCTATCTACAGGCCACAGTGGTCTACAGTCAATTACAGACCATTACCCTCTCCCTCTCTCTCCTTGTCGCAGACTAAAACTGACTCACGACGAGAACTACTACCACGGACTGCATCCACCAACAAACTTTATCTGGTCGCTCGCTGTTTTCACATCAACAACAAAATAACATTGTCAACCTTTGCAACTCGTGGTAACTTGATTATTGTTCTTTTTGACTCAATTGAAGTAAACCCTTCGTTAACCCGTGATTTAAAAAAAATAATAATAATAATACAATGTGGTATTTAAAAAAAAAAGAAAACCACACGCAGCCTTTTTGATCTGATCATGGCTTGTTTTGAAAATATCAACAACTTTCTCTTACCAAGCTTCTCATCTATATTCTACGATATGATAAAACTTCACCTTTTCAAATTATTCACCAAACTTCCATTCTACGGAATATTTACAGTGACTTCGCTTTTATGTTTCGATTCATTGCCAAACACTTCACCACTTGCTTCGTAATCTCCAATAACAACAACAACAGACAATACTTCTTGCTTCCTAGCAAGAAAACGATCACATAAAAGAAGATAAAACTGAACTTTTTGTAAAGAACAATCATATAAATAATTTGAAAAAAATTTTTTAAGGTTATATATGAACGTTCATTTTATTTTTTTATTTGTTTCACTATATTATATGCTTATATCAACATACACGTTTTACATCAAACACACATCATTTTCTTTGTCACACACCAGCATGTTTTTGTCTATGGTATATTCTGGATTCGGTTGGGTCTCAGCGAGATCACGTTTCAACTGGTCGAGGTACGAACGGGTCGAGGTACGGCAACAGCAATTAAACACATGATAAACGACCCACTGTTACTACTTGCTTGAACTCACTCACGCACGCAACTCAAAATTGCACACACTCATGTCATAGCGTAAACCTCGACTCACTAGAAGAGAAACTTACGTATAGCGATACATCGAGAGAAATTGTCCTCTGTGTTATATCGTAATCCGATACCGTAACACTAACGTCCATCCATCCATACACAACAGTTCGAAATACATAATCACAACTTTGTATATTTACAGATTCTTCTAAATGTTACACACACACATGCATACACAGTTATACGGTATTTTTTTTCTCTCTCTCCAAATTTCTCTGCACTCGAAATGCGGGCGCAGTACCCACATTTTGTGTGTTTTGGGACACGCTTCTACAATCAGATTTAGCTACCCCCTTGGTAATCGATCGCTGCTCCTACATCGATCTGGGTAGGGAACTAATGTAGCGAAATCTGTCCACGCCTTGAACCTTGGGTGACACCTACAAGTCAAATTCTAGGTGACCACCCTTTTGGTGTGAACAGGTTCATGCGTGGGTTATCCCCTCAAGGTGGGAGACAGAAAGCGATAGGTATATAAAGCCTATATTTTCCCACCTTAGATACAGCTATGTAAGGATTCACCGCTATCTACAGGCCACAGTGGTCTACAGTCAATTACAGACCATTACCCCCCCTCTCCTGGACGCAGAGTAAAACAGACTCACGACGAGAACTACTACCACGGACTGCATCCACCAACAAACTTTATCTGGTCGCTCGCTGTTTTCACATCAACAACAAAATAACATTGTCAACCTTCGCAACTCGCGGTAACTTGATTATTGTTCTTTTTGACTGAAGTGAAGTAAACCTTTATATATGAAGTAAATCGCTATTCTTTTTATTTCATCCAATAACCGTGTTACCTCATCTAACAATAACTACTTCTTACTAAAAATACCCTTCGTTAAATATATATATATATGTAAAAGGTAAACAGAAATAACAACACAATCGGTACAGTATATGGAAGGGATATATTAGGTTAACGCACAAATCTGTGTATATATATATATGTATATATATAAATGTTTGTTTAACATTATCTATTAAGTACGCTGAGATGTAATCGGTCCTAGCAGTGATTCCCATGCTAGTTCCGTCAACTTATTATTATTTCCTCCCAACTAGCAGATTAACAATGAGAGTAAGTTGAACAATTTTTCACATTTTTTATTGTTTTTTGTTTTAATATACGCTCTAATTCCTGTTATATATTTTTTCTCTCATTCTTCTATTGAATCGTACAAGTTGTGAAATAGACTGGTTTACGCAAGTGATTGGTCGAAATATTTAGAATTCTGATTCTAACCAGCGTGCTAACTCTATATCGCTGTGTAATCGCCGGTTGGCATTTAATGTCCAGAAAAGGTTGTAGGCACTACTATTTTTACTATCGCACTTCTCATCATGGGACTTGGAGTCTAGAGCCGAATGCTACCATTCTATTGTACAGTGATTGGAGACTGAATTTTTCTAATAACCAATTTTTCCCTAACTTATTAATTTGTGTTTGAGATACGTTGGTTGAGTGCTTATGGCGGGAGCAGAACTATTTGAATTTTCGTCTCCTGCCATCACATAAATTTATAAATCGGTAGCCAATCAAGGAATAGCATTGTGATGCGTAGAGATTCCAGTTGCTAATCGTTATACTATGTTGGCCGTCACAAACAGTCATAGCCGGCACGGACTGGAGTCGAATTCTGTCGATCGATTGGTTATTGATTGGGCGAAACCCGCTGATGAAGCCATATGCGCCGATTATGTATTGTTGCATAATATATGCAGACAGAGGGTGCAGTGCACCCTACTGCTGCATTACGTGTGGCCGAAACTCGAGTTCGGGAATAATTGAAGGTACCCGTTTACATGTGTTGTATTGAAGCGAATAACTATGTGTATACTCTGTGAGTTTATTTAACATTACCTATTGAGTACGCTGAGATGCAACCGGTCCTAGAAGTGAAACCCATGCTAGTTTTGTCAACTTATATATATATATATATATAGTTATATATAAACATATGCATATGTTAATTTGATAGGTGTACGACAGAACAAAGGAGAGACACAAAATAACAAATTATTCATTGAGGAGGTTATACGTACACACACACACACACGCATATATATATGTGTGTGTGTGTGTGAGATAGAGAGAGAGAGTGTGTGTGTGTAAATATGTGTATGTGTGTGAGTGTGTGTGTAAGGGTAAAACCTCTCTTTGTTTACAAATGACCATTGAGGTTTGCACCTAGAAAGTTTCCCTTCTGATGGACAAGTCTGGGCAAGATTGTTTGTGGAAGACCAACATGCATACCAGTCCTCCCTCTCCATGCCACCGGTGTTGTCCAAGGGAAAGGTAATGGCCGATACAGTTTGGCACCAGTGGCATCACAACTCATTTCTACAACTGAGTCAACTGGAGCAACGTGAAATAAACTGTTTTCCTCAAGGATTCAACACACCGCCCAACCCGGGAATCGAACTCACATAAAAATTAATAAGTTAGAATATTAAAGAATTTCCTACAAATTATCTTACATAAGAAAAATAGTTATAAAGTGTTGGCAGTACACAAAATGGCTTCTCATGTATACATGCAAGTTAACAGTTCACAGCGAAAATAAGTTATTTCTTCTTCCTCTGGTAGAAGGAACAATTTGAAATAAAGTGTATAACGTATATAACCACTACTCTATCACAGATGTCCCGCCTGATGCAAGTTTTATCACAGGTCTCTAGTATATGTCATGTGATTTTTTATATATAACGTCTGTCATATCTACTATTAGTATCTGCATTGTGGACGCAGTGAAGGCGTTGGGCTTAGTGGTAAGAGTGTTGGACGATCATAATGTCGTGGGTTCAGTTCTTGCAGTGGGTTGCGTGTTGTGTTCTTGAGCAAAACACTTCATTTCATGTTGCTCCAGTATACTCAGCTGAAAATGAGCACCAGCAATAGATGGGGATGTAACTCTGCGATGGACTGGTGACCTGCCCATGTAAGAGTCTTCTACTCTCAGTCGCTTAACGCAAAGAAGACCGGCTGGAGACAGACTTTAGACTCTTGTGGACCTAGCATGGCCGAATGGTTGTGGAGTTCGATTCTCAATCATTAGATCCCAGGTTCGATCCTACGACGAGTCATGTTGGGCATGTGCCATTTACCCTGGGTCAAGCCTTGAGTGTGAAGTTGGATAGATGGAAATTTGTTTGGCAATCAGTTGGATGAACTGTTCCTGTGATTCAAACGATCAGCATTGTTACATACCGCATCTCGTTGAAGGTCCCTCAGAATTACCTTAAGTGTACACTTCGCTACTTATACAATAATTTCACGTGTAGGCTATTCCACTGGTAAAACAACTGAAACACTCATCGTCGTAAGCAAGGGAAATCCATTCCGTTCAATATCTGACATATATGATATGTAGTATCAATTTTAACTGTTAACCACTCATCATCGCAACCGAGGGAGATCCATTCCGTTCAAAATCTGGCATATTTTAGGTCTAAACTCTTCTCCGACGTATTTGATAGGAATAGATGAATCAGGGATTTATTGAATAGAAGACTGAGAGAATGAGAGAATTGGAGGATGAGAGAACGAGGGATTGAGAGAATGAGAAAATTAGAGAATGAGAGAATGAGGGAATGAGAGAATGAGAGAATGAAAGAATGAGAGAATGGTAAACTAATTCAATTTATATAAAATAATTGTTTCTACTTTGGGCACAAGGCCAGCAATTATCCCAGTGTATTACTGGTACTTTATTTTATCGACTCCGTAAGGATGAAAGGCAAAGTTAATCTCGGCGGGATTTGAACTCTGACCATAAAGGGCCGTAACTCTTTGCTGCAAAGCATAGCGTCCAACCCTCTACCGATACTGCCAATCCACCGCAATTTATATAAAATAATCAAAGATAATGACATTCTAGTGTCACTTATTGTGCATTTATGTAGAAAACTTACAATGGAAGTCTCCAGGGACAAACGAAGAATGGTAATGATATACACACATATATATAACTACGGATTATATACAAGTTTCTGCATAACCTGGAAATGATTTATCCCAATTTGTAGAAATCTTATAACGAAATGGCCGTCTGGAAGGAAAGAGATATTTATTTAATAATGTCTCATATAAAATAATACAACCAATTTTCCACGAAATACTGATTTGTTAGCACCCCAAACACTAAATTGGGATAATACTTAAGTATATCCTAATGTTTGTTGAGTGAGATGGAATTGGTCGGAGTATCGCTTAAGGCTTTCTCTGTTTATGTATTGTACATATATATATAGATATATATACATATATATAGATATATATACATATATAGATATATATACATATATATAGATATACACACATATATACATATATATTCATATATACATGTATACATATACACATACATATATACATATATGGTGGCTGCCAACTCGTTTTCGAGTACGGCCACTACTTTATATCCATGTAGGAGAACCCTTACTGATGCGCTGAACGAGTGTGACTTTTTAGTCCAGCCAGCGACTTGAAAACTCTGGTACAAACACTACACTGGTGACAATTACTGACACATAGTGCTGGGCCCATTGTACCATGTGACGACAAGTGCAGAGAGAACTCCAGATATAAAGCAATGCCTGTGCCGTGACGCTTTTATAGTGAGCAAAGGCACTGCACAAAGCCAGTCCCACTCTCTTAACCAAGATGATATTTACCAAAAAGAAGAACAAGTCAACATCATTGGATACCATCAGGGTTGCAGGTGTTATATCAGAGTTTTCCTTCTCCTAGAATTCTGCCTTGACAAAGGCTAAGGGGTCATCTCTCCCGGGATGTATATATATACATATATACATGTATACATACATTAATACATACATATATAAAAAGTGTGTGCTTTGGGAGGGTCATATTGCGAATAAGAAACACACGCACCAGTTGCTTTCACTTCAATTTATTATAAATTAAATTTATAAATTTAGGAATTTATAAATTTCCGGTTGGTTGGTTGGTTCCACAACCAGACGATTATTCATATATTGTCAAAGTTCTTTCGTCACACATTCTGTGACCTCTTCAGTGACTGGGGATTCTTTTCTTTGTTTTTGTGCCTCTCCTTTGTTCTGTCTTATGCCATCTTGTTTGTGTGTGTGTTGTGTGCTTAGTTTGCGCATGTGTTACATCCAGGTGTCTGTGTGTGTTTATATTTGTTTATTTATTTGTTTATTTACATGTTACTGGTTGGTTGTTTGTTATATGTGTGTGTTTTCATTTTGTCCTTAATTGTAAGTTGTGATGTTTACAATTAAGGAGAAAATGAAAACACACACACACATAGAACAAACTACCAACCAGTAACATGTAAATAAACAAATAAATAAACGAATATAAACACACACAGACACCTGGATGTAACACATGCGCAAACTAAGCACACAACACACACACAAACAAGATGGCATAAGACAGAACAAAGGAGAGGCACAAAAACAAAGAAAAGAATCCCCAGTCACTGAAGAGGTCATAGTATGTATGACGAAAGAACTTTGACAATATATGAACAATCGTCTGGTTGTGGAACCAACCAACCAACCGGAAATTTATAAATTCCTAAATTAATAATTGAATTTATAATAAATTGAAGTGAAAGCAACAGGTGCGTGTGTTTCTTATTAGCAACATGACCCTCCCAAAGCATAACAATATATATATAAATGGAAAAAATGAAATTTCATTTCTCACTCTTAGTACGGCTGATACTTAAATATAAGTTTGTATACGTACATACAAATATGTATACAGACGCACAGTAGTATGTATATACATACATACATGCACACACACACACACACACATATATATATATATATATATATATATATATATATATATATATATATATATATATATATATATATATATATATATATATATATAATATAAGATCAACAGATGGTTAAAGGAGTTCCATGTATTTTATTATGCGCATTTCAAAAACAAACATCATCATGCAATAATATTTGTGTTTTCATCAGATAAAACAGGAGAACATGATATGAAGGCTAAAAAACACTTGTGGATAGTGCAGTTTTAAATCAACACTATCCACAAGTGTTTTTTAGCCTTCATATCATGTTCTCCTGTTTTATCTGATGAAAACACAAATATTATTGCATGATGATGTTTGTTTTTGAAATGCGCATAATAAAATACATGGAACTCCTTTAACCATCTTTTGATCTTATATTATGTATACTCCAGTCCTACAAACTGTAGAGTGCTTCTTATCCGATATCTGCATTGCTTTATTGTACTACAATAAAACTCACCTCCTACATATATATATATATATATGTACGTATGGGTTTACCGAACATTTATTATAATGCTCGGTTTGTTTGTAAACAAACAGCCCGAACTATTAGCCGTACAGTGTTCGGCAACAATCGTTGCCATTTTGTTCAACACTGACAAAAGAACTGTCGGGCTGTTTGTTTACAAACAAACCGCGCATTATAATAAATGTTCGGTAAACCCATACGTACATATAAATATGTGTGCATGTATGTATGTATATACATACTACTGTACGTCTGTATACATATATGTATGTACGTATACATACTTATATATATATATATGGTATAATAAAAATATATATGAAGCTATAGTGATATTTTCCATTTATTACTATTAATAATATTATATATATATATGTAGTATACATATATATGTATATATATATGTATATATCAAAGGGCAAAGGAGCTCTTAAGAGTCAATGGCCATCCAAAATCACCGGGAGAGTTGACCCCTTAGCCTTTGTCAAGGCAGAATTCTAGGAGAAGGAAAACTCTGATATAACACCTGCAACCCTGATGGTATCCAATGATGTTGACTTGTTCTTCTTTTTGGTAAATATCATCTTGGTTAAGAGAGTGGGACTGGCTTTGTGCAGTGCCTTTGCTCACTATAAAAGCTTCACGGCACAGGCATTGCTTTATATCTGGAGATCTATCTGCACTTGTCGTCACATGGTACCATGGGCCGAGCACTATGTGTCAATAATTGTCACAAGTGTAGTGTTTGTACCAGAGTTTTCAAGTCGCTAACTGGACTAAAAAGTCACACTCGTTCAGCGTATCGGTATGGGTTCTCCTACATGGATATAAAGTAGTGGCCGTACTCGAAAACGAGTTGGCAGCCACCATATATATATATATATATATATATATATATATATATATCGTTTCTGAATTTGTTTAGCAAGATTCTTTATCTGAAAACGTGTGTTCAAACCGATATTGTTATACTTTGGGAGGGTCATGTTGCCAATAAGAAACACACGCACCAGATGCATTCACCTTAATTTATTATAAATTAAATTTATAAATTTAGGAATTTATAAATATCCGGTTGGTTGGTTGGTTCCACAACCAGATGATTGTTCATATATTGTCAAAGTTCTTTCGTCACACATTCTGTGACCTCTTCAGTGTCTGGGGATTCTTTTCTTTGTTTTTGTGCCTCTCCTTTGTTCTGTCCTACGCCATCTTGTTTTTCTGTGTGTTGTGTGCTTAGTATGAGCATGTGTTACATCCGGGTGTCTGTGTGTGTTTATATTTGTTTATTTTTTTATTTACATGTTACTGGTTGGTTGTTTGTTCTATGTGTCTGTGTGTTTTCATATTGTCCTTAATTGTAAGTTGTGATGTTGCTGTTCCATTCATGTTTTCTATTCTATTTAATTTTGGTTGGAGTTCATTTATGTTTATTGCCTCTGTGATTTGTCTAAACATTGCATCTTTTCTGTGTGTAGATTCTATTTTTATTTCTATGTTCTCTAATTTACCCTTATGTTCTATTTTAGCATGTTGGTGGAGTACAGATGATTCTTTACTATCTTGAAGCTCTCGCCAGTGTTCATTTATCCGTTCCCCTATACTACGAGCTGTCTCACCTATGTACACTATATTCTTATCTCTATATTCTTATCTCTACATTGTCCTTCAGTACATCTTATGCTATATACTACATGTCTAGTTTTACAGTTAATATGGGGGCTTAATTTACAGATTATACATTTCTTATTTATACAGTGAGGTCTTTGAAAAGGGTATGTATTGCTAATAAGTGTTTTTATGGAGGTACCTGGTCTTTCTACTATCTTAATAGTGAGTTTATGTTTATCTAGGGCCCTTCTAAATTTGTAAGCTAATTCACCTCTAGGGGTTGTATCGATGAACATTACACTCTGGTATTTATTGCTCTCATACCATGAGTTTATTCTATTAACCTTATTCCTAGTTCTTTCTATTCTATTCCAAAATTTGCTCCTATACAAGGGGCAGGTCCCATTTGTATCATTATTTACCATTTTTTCCCATTTGGTTCTGGCTCCTCTATATACACTGATTTTATCTCTCTGATTGTAACAAGAGAACTGCATACGGTGGATGAAGTGTTGTATGTGTCTCTCTAGTTCTTTAGGGTTGCACATGCGGGACACGTTTCTCATCACCCGTACCAAATTCGCAATCAGTATATTGATTTTGGTATGGTCCGAAACAGCTGAGTTTCGGTGGATCACATATTTGGAAGTCATGGCTTTGGCATAATGGGAATGGAGGATTTGTTTTTTGTTATTAATGGTATCTAACCAAAGATCTGTGTCTAGTACAGGTAATCGATGGTTGGGGTGTTTGCTTGGGTAGTCTATAGTAACTCTAATACTCTGGTGGATGGAGTTAGCTATTTGCTGGATGCTTTCCATGGTGTTTTTGTCTAATTCCTGACTGTTCTCTAGTGGGGGTGTTTTTACTTCGATGTTTATATCATCAACGTAGCGGGAGTATATTATCAGGGTTAAGGGGTTGCTGTCTTCTAATTGTTCTTTAAGTTTAAGTCTATTGTCCCACCATCCCATGAATAGGTTAGCTATGTCACCTGCAATGCTCACACCAATGGCTTCTCCCTCCTCTTGGGTATATGTTTTTCCATTAAATTTGAACATATGTTCCTTAAGGGTTAATTTTATACTGGCCCCCACCGCATGTGCAATCATTTTCTTTAGTTCATCGTCGTTTTCGGGGGTCCGTATGGCTCTGGTCCACCCGTTCCATCTATCTGTGTGGGTTTTCTTGTCCATTGAGGTAACACATGCGCAAACTAAGCACACAACACACAGAAAAACAAGATGGCGTAGGACAGAATAAAGGAGAGGCACAAAATAAAGAAAAGAATCCCCAGTCACTGAAGAGGTCACAGAATGTGTGACGAAAGAACTTTGACAATATATGAACAATCATCTGGTTGTGGAACCAACCAACCAACCGGAAATTTATAAATTCCTAAATTTATAAATTTAATTTATAATAAATTGAAGTGAAAGCAACTGGTGCGTGTGTTTCTTATTGGCAACATGACCCTCCCAAATTATAACAATATATATATATATATGTATGTATGTATATGTACATACAAACACACAAACAAACACATACACACACACAGATATATAATATATATGGAGAAAGGTGAGCGGGCGAGAGTGAGCAAGCGATCAAGCGAGTGAGAAATAGGCGAAGAGAAAGAGAGACACAGAAGAGTAAGAGAGAGAAAAGCTGTACATTCTCTCAGCGTATATTTCTGTTCTGGTAGACAACAGTTAAGAAATCAATGTTTCCACCAACAATGCTTACTTAGACAGAAACAAACATTCTTATCTGTTCAATATTATTCATACAACCTCGACACGCCGACCTATACGGACTGGATATTATTTTTCTTTCTCTCTTGTTTTCTCCTAATTCTTTCTTAAATAGGGGGTATTTTACCCGAAATATCACGAACATACAATATTTTAAATGTAATTTAAGATATTTGGTCCTGTTTTTATTTCTGTTTATTCTACTAACTCTACTGATATAGCTTTCTAGCACTCAGTTTCTATATATTCAACAATAGTCCAAGCAAATTACAACACTCTTCTTTCGGTATGTTTGATTTTTAAAATGATTTGGTTTATCTGCAAGAGACTCAGGGGTGGACCCCGAGCAAGATGGTTGGATAACGTCCATGAGCTTGGCTGGTTACGCTTGGGGATCCAGCCGGATCAGTTGGAGACAGTTGCTTCTGATAGGACACGCTGGAAGGAGTGTTTGAAGACTCTGCCCATCGACCCTCTCAGAAATAAGTGGGCGAAGAAGAAGAAGAAGAAGAAGAAGAAGAAGAAGAAGAAGAAGAAGAAGAAGAAGAAGAAGAAGAAGAAGATTTGGTTTATCTTGGAGAAAAGGAGAGTGCTGAAGGCCTCCACAGACCTTTCAATGCCAGATATGAAACTCGACTAATGGTGAATAGCAAAATAATCACTTACAAACGGTAGGAAGCTAGAAAACTTAAACTATTGAAGAATCTAATTACGCCAACGAGAGATAGACATTGCGTCAGTTCTTAAATCTACTCAAAACAGAAAGGGGGAGACAATTCCAAATCTATAAACGTAAATATGTTGATAACACAAAAATCTCAATATATTTAAACTAGAAATAGGCATGCGGCAAGGGACGGTGTTTCTCGATTATCTTAATGCATCAATCTATCCACAACTTTTGAATATCTGTATATTTGTTCCAGGCGGCGAATTGGCTGAGTCATTAGAAGGTTGGATAGAATGCTTTACGGTACTCGTTCCGACTCTCTGCTCTCTCAGTTCAAATACTGCTGAGGTCAACTTTGTCTTTCGAGGTCGATAAAAAAAGTTCCAGTCTAGTACTGGGGTCGATTCTTCTTCTATATCTCTTTCTCATTTTCCTCTCTCACTTTCTCTGTTTCTCTGGAAGAAATCTGCTGTACTCAGGCCTGGAGAGGGTTGGGCTACGCCAGGCTTAAAATGCCCAAGAAACGCCGTATGTCAATACGGCGCCCCTACGAATCTATCAAGAATTACGGAACCATACATACATATTTATTCACGTTAAGTAGAACAATACAATCACTGTTTACCAGGTATACAGTTAAGAATTCTCTATCTTCTCTATCTTGATGCTTTCATCATTCGAGAGCTTTTATATATATCTGTACGTCTAACAAACTATCAGTGAATTTTTGTATGAATTTATTCCTGTCAACTAGACCGGTTCAATCCCGGTTTAACCTTCATGATTGAAATGTACACTAACACTAAAAGTTAGAACTTATATGGGATTATACTTCGCTGTAAAGAGTATAATAAGACTGAAATAAGTCACCAAAGATCAGATGGAGATAATACGTATTATTCCTTGTGTCAATGTTGTTTTTCATTTAACCGCATAATGAGATCTTATAAGATTGAAACATGGCTGGAGTTGTGAACGACCACATAC
>OZ024751.1:1415399-1422899 GCA_964016885.1 Eledone cirrhosa
ATATATATATATATTTATATATACATATTGTAATAATAATTGTGAAGACATATTCTGTGTTGAAATGTTCTTTAAGATTTTATATTTAACCTTTGAAAGCTGGGTCACTAGAGCAGTATCTAAACTATAAGAAAGTAAGGAGGGCGGAACTGCATCCAGAAAATTTTTTTTTTTATCCCGTTTGTAAAATAAGTTGGATTACTTTGGATAAATAATGAATGAATATTTCATAATTTATCTACTAAATTTCGTTATACTTGTTTAAATATAAATAATTTTGTTGTTTATTTTAAGATTCACTTCTTTACAATTTTCAAATGTCAACGCTTCCAGTTAGCGATCGCTTAAATAAACTTTCATATATTTCCGTCCCTAATATCAATATACACATTACACATGCTAGCAGAAAACCACCCGTAGGTGGTTTCTCTGCTAGTATATATAATAATAATACTAACAATAGAGATAATACAACAACAACAACAACTGTTTTAAGTCCCTACCTATTACAAGATGTCATTTTTGTGGTAAAATTTCACAGCCCGATGCCATTCCCGGGGCCAACCGTTTTAGTCACTCTTTACTGAACGCTCCGATATAGTGTACCTACTCTAAACCGGATATATACAAACACACACACACCCACACACACACATCCACATACACACAAATACGCACACTCACGCTCACAAGCACACACACACATATATATACAAACATGCACACACACACATATATATATAAGTTAATGAAAGAAACGTTCGTAAATCTATTAAATGATTTAATGTAATTTAATCCTGGTTATTTTATCCATTGTTTATATATAAATATATATGATTCAACAACTTGGAAGGAAATCTGCAGAAGGCTTAGCCTCATGCAGCGCACAAGGAATGGTGAGATAGTGTGTCTACTTACACACACATCCGGTAGGATGTCAATAAACAGCATGCCGAACTATATCAAGGCTATGGAACCCCACATCATCAACACGAGCGAAACAACACCACAGATACCTAAGGAAAGAGAAAAGATCCTCAATGCTCACATGATGATGTGGACCAACATCCTAAAGCCAAGTAGACGCACAGCCAATAATTTCCAAGCCTCTAACAATGACATACCACCCTTGTATGGGCTCCGCAAAGACCATAAAACAACTAACGACCCTGTGACAGAATCACCAACAAGGCCTGTATGCGGAGCCAATATGGCTAGCAACTACAGGATCTCCTACTTCCTCTCTATCATTGTATGCCCATAATTAAGATTCCCCAGATGTACGTGAGAGCACAGAGGACCTCCTCAGCAGAATCAATGATTGCAACAACAGCGAAGATTCAACAAACTGCATAATAAGCAGCATGGATGTAATATCCCTGTACCTATCAATTAACATTGATTTTGCTGTGGGAAAATGTGTGGAAATAATCAGTGAGAGTGAGGTAGAGTTCTGTGACGTTCATACAGATGAACTGGGTCTCCTACTTAGACTTACATGTGACAGCGAATACTTAAATAATTATGATTTTAGCAGTTTCTGCCCCAGTAGACCAATAAGAGGTAGACCCCCCCCCCTACACCACCACCACCATAACCTCAATGGCTAAAAAGACTCTCATAAGTAGATGGAATGGATGGACCAAAGCCATGCGGATACCCAACAACAACGAATTAATTGTATGTGGAGAAAGGAGACTCAGAGAACGCCTAGCAGAGAACTCCACAACCCTCATCATGTACTCTCGTTACGTAGATGATATCAATATAATAATAAAAACACATCAACAAGAGAGTACCAATAAACCCGAATTAGAAACTAACACGATGGAGAGCATCCTTCAGATAGCTAATTCCATACAAAGCATAACAGTAACTACCGTCTACCATTCCAAACACCCTAACAATAGACTACCAGTATTATACACTGAACTCTGGTTAAACTCTATAAACGAAAAAAAACAAATTCTCCACTCACACTATGCTAAACCCATGGCCTCCAAATACCTGATACTCAAAAACTCAGCAATGTCCAATAGTGCTAAGTTTAATATTCTGATCGCAGACTTGGTAAGAGTGATGACGAATGTGTCCCGCATATGCGACAATACTGAACCGGAAAGACACATACAACACTTAATCAATCGCATGCAGCTCTCTGGCTACAACCAAATAGACAGAATCAGGGTGTACAAAGGAGCCACAGAGAAATATAAGACCCTCATAGAGATGGGGATGAAAGGGATTTTCCCATTGTACAGGAGCAGATCATGGAATAGCTTAGATAGGACTAAACATAAGATAGGGAAAGCCACTTCATTGTACGTCAACCAGAGATACCGGTGTGTCATGTTCGTGGATGCAGCCCCTGGAGGTGAATTAGCTAAACAATTTAGAAAGGTCATAAGAAAGACTCATTTAAAGATTAAAGAAGTAGAAAAGCCAGGAACTACCATAAAATCCCTGATCAGCAAACCTTACCCCTTTAAGAAAACCCACTGTACTAATAAAAAATGTGTTATATGTAGAATAAATCCACAAATAAATTGTAAAACTAGAAATGTAGACTATAGCATAAGATATACAGAGGGGACTTGCAGAAACATGACAATGACATACATAGGTGAGACAGCTTGGAGCATAGGAGAGAGATTAGACCAACACTGGGGTGAACTAAAAGGACAAAAAGACGGTTCGGTACTATATGAACACGCCAGACAAAGACATGATGGTAATATAGGCAACATATAAATTAAAATAATATCTAAACATAGAAATGACTCAACAGGTAGACAAATCAGAGAAGCAACTGATAGAGAACTAAGAAAACCGAAGTTGAACAGAAAAAATGAATGAAATAACAACAACAATACACCAACACACAATAAGATAAATATAAATAAATATACACAGATACAATAACAACACATAAACATACACTAGTGAGTAA
The DNA here is from genome assembly GCA_964016885.1 of Eledone cirrhosa. Classification (NCBI taxonomy): domain Eukaryota; kingdom Metazoa; phylum Mollusca; class Cephalopoda; order Octopoda; family Eledonidae; genus Eledone; species Eledone cirrhosa. The sequence goes on from OZ024751.1 coordinate 1,418,350, forward strand.
AGATAGAATACAAACACACACAGACTCAGACACCAAACAGAAAGCACACACACAAACAAATGCGCCAACAGAGACAAGAATAAATAAACAAAAGTAAAAATGGAATAGACATTACAATAGAACGGGAGAAAACATAATAGTACCATTGATGATGTCACAGGTGTGTGATGAAAGAACTTTGATAGACTATATATATATATTTTTTTTTAAACCGTTGGCTAAATTAACTATAGGGATATAAAATATACAAAAGAGAAAACCAATATATATGTATTGTTATATTTGGGGAGGGTCATATTGTTATGATATTGCCAGAAATAATAATAAAACACACTCAGTTTAGTTTGGATTGGTTTTCGCTTCTGTATATATATATATATATATATATATATATATATATATATATAGAGAGAGAGAGAGAGAGAGAGAGTGGGGAAGGACACTGGAAGGTAATATCCGTTATGGTAGAACATTCAGTCCTTGGCACGTAACGCCATAACCTCTAAATATGCCATCCAGTGCAGCCTGGCTTCAGACAGACTCAAGCACCATCTCGACCAGCACCGCCTTGCCTGTTTTCGTGCGGCCTCCAAACCCTACGGTGGTGCCTGGCTCCATGCTCTGCTCTCCTTCTCCACTGGCACGCAGCTAGACAACAATAGCCTGCGCATCGGCGTTTCCTTGAGGCTCCGCCTCCGGATCTACAAGCCACACCAGTGTCGTTACGGATCCACCGTGGACTCTTTCGGCCTCCACCCGCTTTCCTGTCACCACAGTGCCGGCCGCCTTCCACGCCATGTTGCCCTCAACGAAGTCATAAAGCATGGCTTGGACGATGCAGGCTCCCCTTCCCATCTCGAGCCGGTGGGGATGGACCGAGGGGACGGGAAAAGGCTAGATGGCATGACCTTCTTCCCGTTCCGCGGTGGCAAACCCCTCGTCTGGGATGCCACTTACACCGACACTTTCTGCAGCTGCAACCTGGTGCAGTCTGCGACTAACCCAGGTTCTGCTGCACGTCGGGTTGAGGAGGCCAAACTCCTCAAATACCGGTCGCACTCCGACAGGTTTGCGGTTGAACCATTAGTAGGGAGACTTCTGGTGTCCTCGGCCACAGGGCTACCTCTCTACTCACCACCATAGGCGCTGAGCTTGCCTGCCGCAGCTGTGAGCCCTGCGAGTTGGAGTGGCTTTTCCAGCGCATCTCCCTTCCCGTCGTCCGGGGAAACGCCTTCTCCATTCTGTCCGCTGGGGCTGTGGGGAGACAAGCCGATTATATTACGAATTCTGTGGAATAGTCTTAAATACGATTATTAAGAGATTTCAAATATTTACTTTCTTTTGCTTGTGTGTCTGTGTCTATATATGTATGTTTGCATGCATGTATGAATACACTAAGCTTTAGATTTAGTAGAATGTATAACCACTGATTCAAGCTATTTGCACTATCAGGATCTCATTAACAGTTTAAGTGGTACCTCTAAATAAGGCTAACCCTATGGTCTACTACGACATCAATACAGAAGCCAAAGACCTTGCTGTCGCCCTTAAGGTAGATAGGAAACTGCAATGCTTAGCTAAACGTGAGGCGTTTCTCACCCAAAAGGATCACAAGGTAGACTTTGCTTCTAATCCCACGTGTAGACTACTAAAGCCGGCACGCACAGAAATGGGACTAGTCAGTAAAGCTATAATTAGAAACATAGTTAAGACCATTAGAACCAAGTCCAACCTGCCCCAGTGGGAGAACAGCGACTCCGTCATTAAGTGATTTAACTCCAAAAAAGCGAAGTTCACGCAATTCGACATTATAGATTTTTACCCATCGATCTCAGAGACCCTGTTAAACAAAGCGTCCATGTTTTAAACAGGGAAATCATCGCATACTGCCGGAAAACCCTCCTCTTCAACAACGGAGTAGCCTGAGCAAAGAAGTCAACCACTTCAGATCTATTCGACGTCTCCATGGGATCGTTTGACAGTGATGACTTATGCGACTTGGTTGGCTTATTTATTTTAGATATATTACGTGTTAGATTCCCGGACTTCCACACGAGATTATACCGCGACGATGGTCTGACCTTATCGAGCCATAAAAGTGGTCACGACCTGGACCGGTTTCAAAAAGATTTAACTTCTACTTTTAATGAGTTAGGACTTAGGATAACAGTAGCTACCAACCTCTCTAGCGTAGATTACTTAGACATTAATTTAGATCTTCACACACACACCTTCAGACCCTTCCATAAGCTAAACGAAAAACTTAATTACATACACAAGGACTCGTGCCACCCTCCTACTGTTTTTAGAAACTTCGTAAATAATATTAGTACTAGAATCTCTAACCTTTCCCCTAATAAGGCTATCTTTGACAGAATGGTCCTCTATTATAACACGGCGTTAGCTAACAGCGGCTTCTCGCAACCAACTACTTACTCCTCCACTAACAACAACGGCAATAAGAAAAGAAATTGTAACAATAGACAAAGTATTTGGTTCTCTCCTCCCTTCTCACTCAACGGTAAAACTAATGTAGGAAACATTTTTTTAGCCCTCTTAGATAGGTCACAAATACCACTCCATCTTTAACAGACACGGGTTGAAATTAGGATACTCCTGTGCTAAGAATATGAAGGCCCACATCACCAACAGTCCTAAGAGAGGCACCCCACCAGGATGCTCTTGCCGAAAGCCTGAAACTTGTCCCCTTCAACAGCAATGCAACACACCCGCTGTAGTTTATGAAGCTGTGGTCAAATGAATCACAGGAGTTCAAATCCTATGTGGGCATGGCGGAGGACCGATTAAGAAACGCTTCCTGAACCATCAGTCAACCTTTAGGTACCCGGACAAACGATCATCCACGAAGCTCGCAAGCCACGCATGGTCCCTCAAATACTCAGGTATAGACTACTCCATTCAAGGGAAAGCTATCACTAAGTCCAAGCCATAGGCAAGGGGCAATCCGTCTTGTGGACTGTATATTGAAGAAAGGATAACAACATCATTCTAATTTTCTAATCAACTCGAACATATTATTCCGGACACTCGCAGTTATCTCCCTTACACCTTTCGCCCGTGGTTTTGTATCGCCTGGGTGAAGTGACCGTTTCTGCGCATGTGCGTTCATACGGGTGTTCTTCCTGTTCCGTATAACCATTACCACTCCGAGCTGAAGATCCGCTTAAGGTCCGTGTTGTTTGCTCTGATCTGTACAGATCAGAGCAAACAACACGGACACTCTATCTCAAAATTATTTTTGAAAAACATTTAGAAATGCGCAACCGGTAAAAACTTAAAAACTTTAAACCACAACTGAATACTAACCCATACAATCACTAATACTCTTTTATTCCTAATTAAACCATTTTTCAACTGTGAACAATTTGTCAGCATTTTCTATTCCGTTTACCAATATATAATAACTTGTGTGTTACACCTCAATTCTTTTAACTATATATATATATATATATATATATATATATATATATATATATATATATATATATATATATATATATACTATATTATATTTAGAGATTAAACTCTTAGTCGTTTACAATTAATCAGCTCAAAGAAAGAGGCATTTCTGAGCTGTGAAATACAAGTTATATATTAATATATATCATAAACACAAAACGTGTTTGTATTGTAACAGACAAAGTTAGCTAGCAATGAAATAAACTAATTAAAGTGAATACAATTTATCTCTCGATATAAGTCAATAAAGACAAGCTTATATTGGCAAAAGCCGTGATTCATGGACAAATTTAAATTTCGAAATCCAAACCCGCTCCGTAGATGAATTTGAACTTCGAAACCCAAATATGTTTCGCAACGATGGTACATGAATTGAAAAATAAAGAGAATCGAAATGGAATTGAAATAAAAAGTGAAATATCCAAATCTTCTGTGCTTATCAACAGGAATCCAGTAAAGTTAGTACATTCCACCTTCAAAAATTTTGCAGGTCTGATTACACGTGGTGTAGCCAGCTAAACTAGCCATCCCGCATTCCCGGTGCTAGAAATAACAGAAATATACGGGATTAAAGATCAGCTCTACAGTTAAGGAGCAATATACTATATTATATTTAGAGATTAAACTCTTTATATATATATATATTCAAGCTGTCGACACGGTTGAACACTCTGCCGTCGGGGTCTTGAACTTTTTCCTATTACCCGCTCTACAAACCCTAAGTATTGAGTACTCTGGTGCGTTATGGTCCACCTGGTTTCTTCGTTATATATATATATATATATATTTGAGTGAGTGTGAGTGTGAGTGCATGTGTATCTTTTGCCTGTGTACAACCACTCACATGAGTAAAAATGTAAATATCCATAATAAAACTCCGATTCAATCTCTAATGTGATGAAAATCGTAATAAAGGGATATCTGAAGGTTTTGTTTATAAATAGTTTGAGAAAATGTGTAATAGATAATATATAGTGTAGATGTTTGAAATAGCGACAAACCCTGAATACACACACACACACACACGCATATGAATTAAAATACCGTAAGTACAACAACAATTTTCAATC
>OZ024751.1:1427899-1435399 GCA_964016885.1 Eledone cirrhosa
GAGATTGTTATGGAAATTAATAGGAATATTATAAGTATATTTATAAGTTATATATAGTTCTGAATGTTAAATTCTGGCGATGTCTACAAGAATTAAATAAATTCGTTCTTAGATTAATAGAGTTTTTACATTTAAGTATGAAAAATATTTCCTCAATACACAATTTGCAGAATCTAGATAAAGCTGTGTTTTGGTACGCGGGTGCTTTTGAAACTGTTTCCCAAGCTAATGAATAGTCCATATTCTTGGATTTTAAGTTCCATATCAGGTTTGAAAGAGAAGTTGAAGATTTTTTATCAAACCTTCGGAAAGAGCATTTGTGGTTATTCCAGCGACTTTTAAATTCTGTAGACGTTGCACCGATATAGTTAAATATATTATCACTAGTTTTAACTGTACATTTATAGACCACGTTTTTATCTAAACACTTATTTTGTAAAGGACAGTTTGATTTAATTCTACAGTTACTTTTTGCGGAGTTGTTGTTGTTCGGAACGGTACTATTATGTTGGATATTGCTAGAGATATTACTGCTATTTTGGTTATTTTGGTTAGGGTTTAAATTTCTATTTTTAATTCTATTAATATTTTGTGCTATGTTCATAGTAGTAGAGTAGGATAGTTTTATAGTATGTCTGTTAAAGATTGAGTGGTATCTGTGGGCTTTAGGAAAACATTTATCTAGTGCTTTAAAGAATAGTTTTGCTAAAGGTGTTTTTACGCTTAATGAGAATGGGGGTGAGTACCAAATAATATTTCTAGTTCTATTTCTTGTTAGTTTTAGAGTTTAAGTTAAATTTTTTATTATTATTACAATTAATAGTAGGGTTATTTGCCTTATTACTATTGTCGATGTATTTAATCTTATTTGTATACCCTGCTCTATTTAAAGCTTCATTATAATATTCTGCCTTATCGTCAAAAATGCTTTTATTAGAGGAGATGCGTGAAATCCGTTGTTGGACAGAATTGACGATAGTGTTCTTGATTGATCTAGGATGATTAGAGTTAAAACTTACATTATTTAGATTCACATTAATTTTATGGAATGGATAGTAGAGCCCTGTGTTAAGGTTTAATGTTACGTCTAAAATGTTAATAATTTTATAGTTATTCTCTATTTCTAACTTAAGGTTGTAGCTATTGAGGAATTGTATTATGGATTTTCTCTTCCTATTAATTTCACAATTAGTATGATTTTCAATTAAAAGCAGCATATCATCACGATATAAACCACCGGTCATCTCTGGTATTTTTCTATGCAGTGTATTATTAATAAATAGCCCGTTAGATCCGTTATTTGCACCGAGTCAGATGATCCCATAGTGATATCAAAATTATTTTTTCTATCGGCTCTTGTCCAGTACACCAGTTGAGTGCTCTAAATCTGTTATAAACATTTATATTTGTCGGACTCCCAACAAATTAAATACCCCTTCTACTTTGCCGAAAATTATAGAGGCTGGATTCAGTTCCTGATTATTACTGGATTTCTATAAGAAACCAGCCTCTATAATTTTCGGTAAAGGTCGGCGAGTGCTAGGCTCTGATGAACACCAACAGTGTGAAACAGATCTGTCAGCTTATCTCCCTTCCTTTGCTGAAAAAAGAAGTAAGTCACTTCTTTAAAATAATAGCGCAAGGTCTTCAAAATGTTTTTAATTAAACATACAGTATATTGTCAAATATACTATACATGCATTCATGTATACATCGCTATTTCAGAGCACCAATCCTAATTTTCATATATATATATATATATATATATATATGTGTGTGTGTGTGTGTGTGTGTGTGTGTGTGTGTGTGTGTGTGTGTGTATGTGTGTGTGTGTGTGTGTGTGTGTGTGTGTGTGTGTATGCATATATCACTCAACAACAAAGAATAAATAAAGAAAAAGTATTTATTAACAAATTTAAATATGTAATGACCCCCATTAGATTCTCCCCCCCCCCAAACACGCACACACACGCACACACTCACGCGCACACGAACACCACGAAATAAGAGAAAAAATGCTCATACACATATTTTCCAAAAATTCCTGATTGAAAGCCACCACTGATGCTTTGCTCTGTTTTTTTTAATTGCCCACCACAAAGGGGCCTGTGACAGACAGGCTGAAGCACACATACACACACACACACATACACACACCACTCCCCCATACATGTGTGTAATTTTTAATCTATACACCCTCAAAGGTACACACACTCTCTAAAACCATATTCCTAAAATAGAATTTCTTACTGTTTCCAATCCCATAAAATTTGTCTCTAGCTTACATGTTTCCCCCTTCGCCCATCTGAACTCTTGACCAGTCCATTAACACAATTACGATACACACACATATTTACAGAATATTTCCTTTGTCCCCCAAAACAATTTTGTTCTGTGAAGAAACACACCTACCACGACCACTGCTGTTACTTTATGACTACACCCCTCTCTCTATACACAAGAGTTCATTTTCCAGTCTCCTTCTCAACAAGGAAGATGAAAATTTTAAATCTTTAATTTTTAGATTTTAATTCTTATTAATTCTTTTTAATTGCAATACTCAACATTTGATAAGACGAATTTTACTAATACATCGAAAGCGGTTATACTTTATATACTTTATATACGTTATATACTTTATATACATTATAAAACTCTTTTTTAAAAGAATTGTCCTTCTCATTTTTTCAATAATGTCATTTTTTCAATAATGTCATTTTTTCAATAATATCACTTTGACGAATCAAAGAAAGGGGGGAAAACAAAAAGAAAAACAGACCCTAAAATATATTTTCCGTGCTATTTCCAATTTCACCTCCACTCTCTCTCTATATATATATGCACACACACTCACACTCACACACACACACATACATATATATATATATTTCTACGTACACTAAATATATATAAATATAGATCATATATATACGAATTTATTCAATTTATGTGTGTTTGTGAATGTATATGCGAATGTCTCTGTGTGTGTATGTGTCTGCCTGTCTGAGTGTGTATGTGTCTGCCTGTCTGAGTGTGTATGTGTCTGTGAGTCTGTGTCTGTGCATGTATTTATGTGTCTCTGTGTGTGTGTATGAGGCATGTAAACATTATAGATAAGTTATGTTTGCTATAGTGATACACCAGTCCAAACTATAATTAGAGTTGACCTCATAACGTTCGAGATAAGATTAGAGAAGGGTCACATTACAAAGGACTTTTATATGACGAAGATTACAGGAGAGACTATATCGCCTTATAAACAAGGGAGTCCCTCTCTCACATACTGAGTTCTGATATATATATATATATATATATACATATATACAGGGTGTCACCAAAAAATGTATACATACTTTTATTAGAATGCTGTTGAAGTGTGTATACATTTTTAGGGAACACCCTGTATATATATATATATATATATATATATATATATATATATATATATATATATATATATATGTATATTAGTTGTGATAAAGGAGCTTAGAAAGACGAACAATTTATGATGCAAATAATATACTATACTACTATCGAAGATCTTTTCTGTAGAAGCAAGGTTTTACTCGACATAGGGAACTCACTACTTATTATCTAGACATCTGGCGTCACTGTGCATTTCCCTTCAATCGTTCTTTTAACCTTTTCGTTGTAATACTAAGGAAAGACACTGTGTATGATTTTCAAATCATTTGGAAAATAATAAAGAATTTGGAGAGGTTTATTAATACAACTAGAGGCGGCGAGTTGGTAAAACATCGGAAAGAATGCTTAGTATTATTCATTTAGGCTCGCTTCATTCTGAGTTCGAATCACGCTGAGGTCAACTTTGTCTTTCATCCTTTTTCAGGTTGATAAAAAGTACCAGTTCACTACTGGCGTCGATTCTTCCTCTGTATCTCTTTCTCACTCTCCCCTTTTTCTTTCTCTCTCTCTCTTTTCTTCTCTAGAAGAAATATCAGCTGTGTGTAGACCTGCTGATGTGATGGGTTCCAGCAGGTTTTTAAAAATGGCCTCAGAAATGCTGTATGTCACTTCGGCGCCCCTATGACTCCGCCAGGAGTTACATGTTATAGGGAGAAAGTAAAACAACCAACTTTCTCATTATTAAGTTAAATTATTATTATGTTTAAAGCATGTTTAAAGCATAGTTTGAACAAAGATTCCTACTTAAATTACGATGGAAGGTTTTTAGTTAAATATAAACTCTTTAAAATAAACAACTTTGTATTATAAGACCAGAGTCAGTTTCAGGCCGTTCTGCATCGAAAATTTTGCACACTGCTTTGTACTATTTCACTTCAATCTTATATACTTTGTAGTATATAGTGTTTGTTGTTTTTCAATGTTGTATTATTCAATATATGAAGGGCGGTGGATTGGCAGTATCAGAAGAGCGTCAGACACCATGCTTCATCACATAGAGTTATGTCCCTTTACGTTCTGAGTTCAAATACCGCTGAGGTTAGCTTTGCCTTTCATCCTTATGGTGTCGATAAAATAAAGCACCAGTAATGCACTAGGGTCGATTTAATCGACTTTCCCCTTCCCCCAAATTGCTGGCCTTGTTCCTAAATAAGAAACAATTATTTAATATGCGAAGGGTATAAGGTTTTGTACTACTATGCAAACCATCTTAAATCTAGTGGCAATGGTTAGATTTTAAGATGATGAGTTTTAAGAATGACTAAATCATGTCAAGAGTTGTTAAAGTACTGCCAAATATCGAACTCTTTTTCTTTTAAACGAGGCTCAGTATGATGTAGAGATTGCTTGGCTTTTATTTCTAATAGATAGAATTCCTTTATCTATTACTGGTCAGCTTATATTTATATGTAGACAGTGATACTCTCTATGTAAATAGTTCAGCCGTCTGCCCATTATGCATCGCAGAAAAATACAATATTATCACGCAAAAAGTATGTTTACTCATTAAGGAAAATAACATTGTCTCGGTATAGACATTAAAATTAAAACGTCGGTGGTACAGTCAGAACACATAATTAGATGATACGTGGAATATTCATATATATATATATATATATATATATATATATATATATATATATATAATGTGTGTGTGTGTGTGTTTGCGTGTGAACGTGTGTGTGCGTGTGTGTGCATGTATACACACATATATATATATACATACACACACACACATGTCCTTCTTTGTCCACATGCTGGACTACAGTCTTTATTCTCTTCTAATTTACTATTTCTTCTATTTCTATATGTTTAAGCCCTTACATACTCTATATTTGTGTAATTTCTCTCTACCTGTTTTGTTATGACCCAATATGCATTGGAATGAACGATATCGACCTTAATAAACCGAAACCGTAGTGATGTCCAGAGGGTGGCAGACGAAATGGGACTGTTATATATACATATATATATATTTATATATATATATATATATATATATGTGTGTGTATGTGTGTGTGTGTCATTATATTGCAAGTAAAGATGCCTCGAAATTTAACACGCTTCTGTAATATCTTGCCACACAGACTTATTTACCTGTCAGTTGTAATAATTAAAACTAAACCTTAGAATATGTAAACAAAGTTGATCAAGATATTATTAGCTAATTAATTTCACCTGAAACAGTTAATCAGTTTATTGATGTGAATAGATATCTGTTAATTAGCTTGTCTCAACACACACACACACACACACACACACACACACACACACACACACACATATATATATATATATGAATATTGTTATAACTGTTGATGAGTTTTGTATTGAGATAGGCAGGTTTGTTAGAGGTGGGGTGGGGGTGAAATACTGTGATATCTTAAAAGGTGAGTGTAGGTAGATGATGTTCTGGACAAACAATGGCATTGTATGTGAGATAAGAATGACAGAAAGAAACCTAGAAAGAAAGGAAGGAAGAAAGAAAGATAGAAAGAAAGAAAGGAAGAAAGAAAGAAAGCTAGAAAGAGAGAAAGGAAGAAAGAAAGAAATCTAGAAAGAAAGAATGAAATAATGAAAGAAACCTAGTAAGAATGAAAGCTAGAAAGAAAGAATGAAAGAAAGAAATGAAAGGAAGAATGAAAGAAAGAAAGAAAGAGAGAGAAGAAAAAATGAAAGAAAGAAATAAAGGAAGAAAGATAGAAACGTTTGTTGGTATAAGTAGGAGTGGGCTGGAAAAATCTAGAGATAGATATGTTTGTAGAAAGAAGATGAGATAATAGAGACTGAGAGCAAGAAAAGGACATGGCAGAACAAAGGAGGTATTCGGCTCAAAACAGAGGAGATAACTCGTCTCTACAAAATATTATAGCACATATGATGCTTTGAAATAACTTCTCATAGGTGTATGGTAGATAAATATAATACATATTGTATTGAGGAAAGTATGTAGCAGTGAACAGCGACTGAGACACCTAAATGTGACATAAATGTGACCATCTTTATTTTAAAGATGGCGGCGTCTTTAATCTTTGGCAAATATGTGGTACATTAGCGATCGCACTATTAGCACACACACACACACACACACATACACATACACACAAACACACCCAGAGACAACACACAAACACACACACACACAAACAATCACACACACACACATACATACAGATACACACTCACACATCCATACAAAGACATAAACTCACATACGCACATATACACATATACACATATATGCACACATACACTAACTCACACACAACACACAAATACACACAGACACACACACAAACACATACATACACACGCGCACACACACAAACACACATACGCGCACACGCACACACACAAACACACATACGCGCACACGCACACACACAAACACACACAAGCACACACATACACACACATACACACAAACACACACACATACATACTTTTTTCTCGCTGATGGAGTACTATTGTCCGAAACTCTTGAGGTTTTCACTGCTTATAACAAATTCACAAGTGTAATTTATTTTTAATCTACGAATATTTTTGCCTAAACACGTCTTTTGTTTGTATATATGATCCAGTGACCGCGGTCTACAAATGCAAAAGTCTATCTATCTATCTATCTAGAGGGAGAGGGAGGGAGAGAGAGAAGGAGAGATAGAGAGAGATGCACACACACACACACACACATATATATATATATGTATGTATGTATAACTATATTTATACGTACATATGTATCTACCTATCTATCTATCTATCTATCCATCTATCTATATGCATATATATATATATATATATATATATATATATATAAGTTGAAATAAAATGAAAACGAAATTTCATTTCTCACTCTTAGTACGGCACTTACTTAAATGTAAGTATGTATGTATACGTACATACATATATGTATACAGACGTACAGTAGCATGCATATATATATATATATATATATATATATATATATATATATATATATATATATATATATATATACATACAGGTACACATACATATATGCACGTATCAGTTTAGCGGACGCTTATTATAACGCCGCTTTGTTCGTTTGTAAAC
>OZ024751.1:1440399-1490399 GCA_964016885.1 Eledone cirrhosa
CCGATTTAGGTAGACTTAGTAAAAGGATTTTAGATAGAATTATACCTGAAATTAGAAGTTTGGCCCCTCTTGCACTGTGGAACAATTCTTTCGCGGTGATTGATTGGTTCAACGGCATATGCAACAAGGAACATTGCGGTTTTATCCAATTCGACATCAATAATTACTACTCCTCCACCACTTTACCACTTCTTCTTAGAGCTATCAATTTCGCTAAAACCCTCACGGTGGTTAAGGATTTCGAAGTTGATGTCATCCTCAATGCCCGAAAGTCGGTGATTAATTTCGACGACTCTATTTGGATTAAAAAATCTAATAGTACCCCATTTTACGTTAAGTATTGGCGCCAGCGATTCTGCGGAGGTTACTGATCTTATCGGCCTTTTCCTTCTTTTCTCTATCAAGGAAGAATTTCCCAACGTGGGCGGTGGTTTGTACCGTGATGACAGTCTTTTGACCATGACAAAGTGCGGCCCACGTGCTTGCGACAGGTTCAGAAAAGACCTCACAGGCTTCTTTAAAGGCTTCAACCTCTCCATACTGGTCGAGGCCAACCTCTCGGTCGTTAATTACCTCGACTTGTCGATTACCCTCAATTTGTCGAATGGCTTGCACTACCTATATATATATATATATATATATATATATATATATATACATATATATTTGTGTGTGTGTGTATGTGTGTGTATTAGGACTAAAGAAGATGTATGTGCGACATTCAAGGGAAGAACGTATTACTGCAAATTATCTGGTAAGACAATTTAAGAAACTGGAATGTTTGGTGTATATGTGTGTATATGCGTATGTGAGTGTATGTAGGTGTGTGTGTGTGTTTGTGTGTGGTGTTTCTGTGTATGTATTTGTATGCGTGTGTGTGTGTATGGGTATGTATGGGTGTATGTGTGTGTATGTATGTGTATGTGTGTGTGTATGGGTATGTCTATGATTACCAGTTCCGTCCGGTCCTTTTTAGACTGAGACCAACCTTATCAATATCATTGTTACCATAGCAACGATATCATAAAAATAGCTCGGTGTAATCTATATATATAAAACTGAGGATGTCTGTCTGTGTGTGCGAGTTTGAATCCCTAAAACTCAAGAACCTCCCAACCTTTTCAAACTTTATACGAGTTTTAGGGATTCAAACTCACAGACAAACACACACACACACAGACAGACATCCTCAGGGAAGTGACGTAATACAGACAGATAGTATAAGGGCGCGACGTTATATCTATCTAAAAAGAGAAAGACTAAGAATTATAGAGAGCGATCGCTAAATCGCCTAATGCGGTCCCTAGGGCATTGAAAATTTGAAATTTATTTTGCTCAGAACACTCCCTGAAACATAAGTATAACCCCAACCGACTTCTTTCAAACTTTACACGTGTATTACTTATGTTTCAGGGAGTGTTATGCACATAAAAAAAATTCAACTTTTTGATCCCCTAGTTGATCCGCATTAGTTGAAAAACTGCGTTAGGGGTTTTTTGAGTCGTTACGCCAGACTGACTTCCTTGAAATTGTAACTATGTATTAGTCAGTCTCTTCTTCATACCGTGAGCAAAGAAAATCCAACTTTTTTATGGCATAGGCGCACATTAGGTGAACAACTTCATTTTCCCAGCTTTTTAGGGCTTTTTTGAGGCGTTACGCCTAGCCTATTTTCCTGAAATTTCAAGGCATATTATGCACATAAAAAATTCATTTTCTTGATCCCCTAGGATCCCATTAGGTGAAAACCTGCATTTTTCCTGTTTCATCGAGGACAATCTTAAAGATTATCCAGCCATCAGAGTATTCGGTTTATTTTCTTTACATATTGTCCAGGCATACAGTTTTTCCACGATTAGGTCTGTTGGCGGCCCGCGTTCCAAAATACATTATCCCGTGCAACGCCGGGTACCACTGCTAGTAAATTATAAAAGGACTGAGATCTATGTGTTGTGTGTTATAGTGTTACTATAGTATATGGACATAACATGGAGCTTTGATTAGAAAAGGACTGCAATCTCTCTCTCTCTCTCTCTCTCTCTCTCTCTCTCTCTCTCAATATATATATATAAGGGAGATATATATATATAGAGAGAGAGAGAGGGAGGGGAGAGAGAGATAAATAGGTAGATACATAGATAGGTACTCACATATGTACGTATAAATATATGTATATATATATATATATATATATATATGTGTGTGTGTGTGTGTGTGTGTGTATGTGTCTATGTGTGTATGCATATCTATCTCTGTTATAGTGTCAGTGTAGTGTATGGATAGGCGGCGAATTGGCTGAGTCGTTAGAACGTCGGATAGAATTATGGTATTCCGGCTCTCTGCTCTCTGAGATCAAATCCCGAGGTCTGGAGAGGGATGGACTCCGCCCCTTATGTCAATACGGCGCCCCTACCAATCTATCAGGATTCCAAGGTGTGGTATCTTGGAAAAGTGTCATTCCCCATATCCTCGAGTTTGATTTCATGGCGTGGTATCTTGGATAAGTGGGCATATGTCATTCCCCATAGCCTCGCGTTCTCGGGTTCGATTCTTTGGCTTGGACATCTGTCATTCCCCATATCCTCGTGTTGGACTCCACGGCGTAGTATCTTGGGCATGTGTCATTTACCATATCCTCGGGTTTATCCATGCCTTGTGAATGAAACTGAGAAGACCGAAACTGTTTGGAAGCCTATCGGATGGACTGTACCTGTAATTGTTAGGGTCAGCCTCGTCACGCACTGTCTCAAGTTGAATCCACCAGAGTATTACGTTAAGAGTACACGTGCCAGTCGAATGCTCAGCCACTGACACGTTAATTTCATGAGCAGGTTGTTCGGTTGGTCGAACAACAGGAACACTCATCGTCGAAAGAGATGGAGGCCCATCGTTTTATTATTTATTACTTTTTTTTTTCGTTTTCATAGAGCAATAGTGGTGCTCCAGCATAGCCTCAGCCTGTCGGCTGGAATGCGTCATAGAGTAACAGAGTAATGTCGAGGAATTTAATGAAATATTGTTCAAGTGGAAAGACATAGAAGACATAGGAACGGTTATCAGGGGATGTAATCATATATATGTAATTAATGAATGTACAACTCGTACATAAATATAAAAGCTGGGAGAAATGTGTAGAACACGAGATAACTGACGGGAGGGGCAGAGAAAGGGATAGTTGGGTAGTTGATAAATAAATAATCGTTGAAAGATAAAAAGATAAACAAGATTGGAACGAAGGTAGAGGAAACCAAGAAAAATATATTCTGTTTTTAAACCGATAAATTTGCAAAGTGATTGGATAAATTTGTAAAATAAAAAATTGAAATTCTATTTGCTTTTTTTACGAAAAGCTGTCACAAGTGCATAAAAACTATAAAATACTTGACCAAGTCGTGTAAATTATCCTTGGAGATAATGAAAAATGGCGGATAGGGATGTCTCGAATCGATCCATGCGACCTCCGTCTGTCGGGAGAACAACGCTTCCTAAATTGGTATATATATATATATGTATGGTTTCGTAATTCCTGGTAATGTCGTAGGGGCGCCGTATTGACATAAGACGTTTCTTGGGCATTTTAAGTCTGGCGGAGCCCATCCCTCTCCAGGCCTGAGTACAGAAGATTTCTTCCAGAGAAAGATAGAAAGTGAGAGAGATGAAATGAGAAAGAGATATAGAGAAAGAATTGACCACAGTACTAGACTGGTACTTTTTTTTTATCAACCTCGAAAGGATGAAAGGCAAAGTTTACCTTGGTGGGATTTGTCGGAATACCAGAAAGCATTCTTCCCGACGTTCTAACAACAAATTTGGTACTATTTGCCCTTAATTTGACTTTTCTGTAGTTTACTACAACGTTCGGATTTTTTAGTACCTTTTAGATATTGTAGTTGCTTTGTGAATTTGGGTTAATTGGTATTCGAAAATCGCCACGACTCTCTCGGGACGACGACGACAACGAAGAAGAAGAAGAAGAAGAAGAAGAAGAAGAAGAAGAAGAAGAAGAAGAAGAAGAAGAAGAAGGGTAATAAGAACTAATGGGTGGATAAGCGAGCTGGAACTGGAGGAACTGAGCAGAGAGATTAGCTTGGAGATGGAGGGTGGAGTATGCCA
Organism: Eledone cirrhosa; assembly: GCA_964016885.1. NCBI lineage: Eukaryota > Metazoa > Mollusca > Cephalopoda > Octopoda > Eledonidae > Eledone > Eledone cirrhosa. The sequence continues at coordinate 1,444,513 of OZ024751.1, forward strand.
GGCAAACGAGCCAGTGGGAAATGAAGGTGAAGAGGTCGAGAGAACGGAGGAACCACCCGAAACAGACAATGATCTGAATGCTGAGATAAATAATACCTGGAACAGAGATACGGCCACTGAGGAGATTAATGCTGGCGGACTAGGACAAGATTTGGTAGATATCCTAAACTTAGTGGTAGATGAATTGAACAATGATAGTGGGAGACCTATGAACCTAAGATTTGTAGACAGGAAAAAGTTAAAAGAAACAACAGCTAAGGTAAACAAAGTCATCCCATACCTTGAGGCGAGGAGCCTTCACCAGTTCAACAATATCCTCAAAGCAACAGCAAATACGGTGAGGAAACTACTTGGTATAAAAGCGAGAGGAAACAACAAACAAGAAAGAGCAGAGCCTTGGTGGAAGAAACGACTGAGTGGTCAAATCAGGGAAATGAGAAATGACATTGGAAAGCTTGAGTCCCTACTGAATGGGACACTAAAAAACATAGACACTAAAAATAGACTGGAAATAAAGTACAAAACTAGGAGGAAAAAGCTAAATATTATCATAGAGGAACTGAAGCAACGCATTGTAGCAAAGAGTGCAAAAATCAGGCGATACGAGAACAGAGTCAGTCAGTATAGACAGAACCGCATGTTCGACAACAACCAGAAGATGCTGTTTGGACAGCTTGAAGGGAAAGAAAGAGACAACGACTTGATCGCTGAGGCGGAACAAACTAAAACATTCTGGAGAGGAATATGGGAGCAGGATGTTAAACATAATGACCAGGCAGTGTGGATTGAGACAGTACAGAAGGAGATTAGTGAACAGGCACACCAACAAACTGAGTTGAGTATCACAGTTGAAACTCTTAAGGGGCAGGCCAAAAAACTAACCAACTGGAAATCACCAGGCCCAGATGGTGTGCAGGGGTGGATTAAAAATATAACATCCCTCAACCCGAAACTGACAACCATGTTCAATGACTGCTTGATGTCAGGTGAGGTACCAGAGTGGTTGACAAAAGGTACCACAGTTCTGATAATGAAAGACCGAATCAAGGGTAATGATGTTACCAACTATAGACCTATCACATGTCTGTCCGTAATGTGGAAACTGTTGACAAGCATTATGTCTGAGGAAATCTACCATCACCTCCACACAAGCAACTTGTTACCGGACGAACAGAAAGGATGCCGAAAGAAGTCACGTGGTACAAAGGACCAGTTACTTGTTGATAAGATGGTAATGAGGAATTGCAAGAGGAGACACACTGGTCTTGCCATGGGATGGATAGACTACAAAAAGGCATTTGACATGGTGCCTCATTCTTGGATCACCAAAGGCCTGGAGATCTTCAAGGTGGCAGATAACATCAGACAGTTGTTGGGCAAAAGTATGAAGTCCTGGGAAACAGAGTTAACATCAACTGGAGAATCCTTGGGAAGCGTGAAGATCAAGAGAAGTATCTTCCAGGGAGATAGTCTGTCCCCTCTGCTGTTTGTCCTTGCCCTGATGCCCCTGACCAGTGTACTGCGAAAAGTGAGAGCAGGATACAGGTTGGGAAAGAGAGGGCTTACCATCAATCACCTCCTCTTCATGGACGATCTTAAGCTCTTCGGGAAGAGTGAGAAGGAGTTGGATGTGCTTGTTGACACTCCGTATTTTCAGCAATGATATATGTATGCAAATTGGTATTAGTAAGTGTGGAGTCATTGTGATGAAGAGGGGTAAGTTGAGCAGAAGTAACGGAATCCAGGTACCAACAGGTGAGATGATAAAGGAAATTGACTCTGAAGAAGGATACAAGTATTTGGGCGTTCTGGAGGCTGATGACATCAAGAACAAAAAAATGAAGGAATTGATAAGAACTGAATACATTCGGAGAGTAAGGAGCGTATTAAAGTCACATCTGAACAGTAGGAATGCCATAAGTGCAGTAAATTCCCGAGCTGTGTCTATTATTAGGTACAGTGCGGGAATTCTGAGATGGAATGTTGCTGAACAAAAAGAAATGGATAGGAAGACTAGGAAGTTATTGACTATCTACAACATGTTCCACAAGAGGAGTGATCTCGATAGACTCTACTTAAGGAGATCTGAAGGTGGAAGAGGTCTTATCAGCATAGAGGACTGTGTTCAGATGGAGAAAAACAACCTACACAAATACGTGACTGATAGTAAGGAGCCAATGCTCAGAACTGTACTGAAGGAGGGGACAATAGGCCAGAGGATGTCCAAGGAGGAAATAACATCAAGGAGAAAGAGCAGCCTTCAGGAAAAATCCCTTCATAGTACCTTCTTTGAGAAAACTGAATTTAGAGATCCACAGACATGGAACTGGTTGAAAAGAGGAGACCTTAAAAAGGCTACAGAAGGAATGTTAATGGCTACGCAGGAGTAGGCCCTCAAAACGAAGTGGTTGAAACACCATATTTACAAGGAGGACGCTAGCCCACTGTGCAGGATCTGTGGAGAGAGAGAGGAGACTGTGGCTCACATTGTATCCGAGTGTAAACACCTAGCCCAGACTCACTATAAGGGCTGGAGACATGATGTGATGGGCAGGGTGATCCACTGGCACCTATGCAAAGTAAACAATTTACCACATTCTGAGAAGTGGTATGAGCATAAGCCAGAGGCGGTGATAGAAAACGATCAGGTGAAGGTGCTGTGGGATTTTAGGATACAGACGGACAAGAAACTGGAACACAATAGACCTGACCTGGTGGTTGTGGACAAAGAAAAAAGATCGTGCCCGATTGTGGATGTGGCCTGCCCATTCGACACGAGAGTGCAAGAGAAGGAGAGGGAGACAATTAACCGATACCAGGACTTAAAGTGAGGTAAAAAGGATTTGGAACTGCCATGAAGTCAAAGTGATCCCGATTGTCATAGGCGCACTAGGGACTATCTCAAAAAGTTTCCAGGGATGGTTAAAGAAAATTGGCCCCTTCACGCTTTTTGGAACGCTTCGAAAGGCATGCTTGCTGGGAACAGCAAGAACCCTCCGATACGTCCTGATTATCTGAGGCTGCAGGTAGTGGCTTGATATTCATTTCTAGAAACTTTCCAGTTAACTAACATCAATGACTGAGACTCAAAGAGTAATAACAATAATTATAATAATAATAATAATAATAATAATAATAATAATAATGTTTTCTTTATTAACAACAAGGGTTTACATAAAGTAGACATTAAGGACAGTACAGGACAATACAGGACGGTACAAATGGGCATTTCTGCGTGTAAAAAAACGGAGGTTGAAATAAAATAACAAAAAAAATTTCCCCAATAGGGGGGAGACTTCCGAGGGACATTTGTGGAGAAAGCCCATTAAAAGACCACAGTGGCCCTGACCACCAGGGCAAGTGCCCTCTCCCAGTTTTCCACCTTTAATTTACAGACACATACTCAGAGAAGGCCCATTCATTCGGGCCATACTTGCTTCTCTCACCCATCTTTCAACAAAATGCTGGGAAGAGAGCACTTCCCTCTCTACCCTGATTTTCCTTTTCAAATGAAATTTGAAAAAGTTAATCAGGGCATCACTGAAGAGGTAAGTGCTCGTCTTCAGCCCTTTCAAACGTGTCCACCATACTATCTCTTTCGCCATGGCCACCAGACAGATAAAAACTGCCTGCCCTTCCCGGATAAAGGAAGGGGGCGGGGCAATCCTCACGATGGACTCAGCTGATAGCTGGATCCGTCCTACACGTGACAGCAGGTGTTCGACATAAACCCACAAGTCAGCAATGCTCGGACACTGGACGAGTGCGTGCAGGACGGTTTCGTCGCCCTGCGCGCATCTCGGACATGCCCGGCTGACGGCACCTCCATGCCTGTAGAGTTCATCCCGAACTGGCAAAGCTCCTCGGTAGCACTGCCAGGCCAGAGATTTCTGGAAGTTGTCCATAGGCCCCGGCCCGAAAGTCCTTCCGAAGAGATTGGCTAGTTGATTTTCGTCGACGCCTAGAGTTTCTCCAAGTACGTCGTCGCTCTTCCCCTCCACTAATCCCCTATAGAACGCCAAGGTGGAGTTTCCACCGATCACATTGCCCGATTGGTTGAGGGCTGTGAGCGCCTGAAGACATTCCAGTCTCCAAGCGCTCCCTCTCGGTCTTCGCTTGACCCAGGACTGCAGCTCCGTCAAGGAAACGAGCTGGGGAAAAACGTGTCTAGCAAACGGCGACCACACCTGATCACCGTCGAGGAAGAGGTGGAGATGTCGTAGCCTGAGCGCGTGTCTGCGCATCATCAGCCACGGCATGCCCAGGCCTCCACGTAGCGGGTGTTGACAGCAGATGGACCGCCTGACCATCGGAGCGCGTCCTTTCCACAAGAAGCGAAAGAGCAAACGCTCCAGCGCAGTCAGGCGTGGCTTAGGACAAGGTACGACGGTCAGGCGGTAGTAGATGACGAATGCGATGTACGCATTCGCCACCTCCGCTCGACCTTTCAGGGATAGCTTCCTCTCGGCCCATTTCTGGGTGAGAGAAGCCACCCTGCTCGTCACCTCGTCCCAGTTTTTGTCCGTCTGGAGGTCCGGACCGAACCAGACCCCTAGCAATTTAACCGGTCCGTCCGTCCAGCGTCCGACGACGCTGTTGGACGGCATGGACCTGCCTCTCCAGGTGCCGAGCTGCAGGCCCACTGACTTTTCCTGGTTGATCATTGCTCCTGTCACCGCTTCGTATTCTCTTAGTGTAGTGCCGATTGCCTCGATGTGTTTGGCGTTCGACACCACTACGGTGACATCGTCCGCATATGCTGACACGGATCTTCCGCATCCTAGTTCGCGCGGGACTCCCCTCAACGTCTCCAGTTTGTGCAGTAATGGCTCGAGAGTCAATACGTACAAGAGGGACGAGAGGGGACATCCTTGGCGGACCGAGCGCATGATGTTGAACGGTTCCGACAGGTGACCGTTCACTCTCACCACAGAGCAGATGTCGCTGTGCATGGCAGCGATCCAGCCTCTGAAGACGGGCCCAAAACCAGCCGCCCTCAGGACTGCCGCTAGGTAACGATGGTCGACCCTATCGAAAGCTTTCGACTGATCTAAATTGATCAAGGACCCACCCGTGCCAGGTTCCTTAGCTACCCTCTCTATGATGTATCGCATGAGGTGGAGGTTGTCGTGGATGGATCTGTCGGGAATGGCGCATGTCTGCGCCTCTCCCACCAGACCACCAACGACAAGCGCCAACCTCTTTGCTAGCACCTTGGCCAAAATCTTGAACTCTGTGTTTAGCAGAGTTATGGGCCGGAAATTGTCTATGTTATCCCCCTTGTTCGGATCCTTTCTCAGCAGTGCCACCGCTCCTCGGCTCACAGAACTGGGAATTCTCCCGTTCTGTTGCCAGTTGCAGTAGACGTCCGCCAAGAGGCCTCCGAACAAGTCTGGCATCTGTACGTAAAGTTCATAGGGCAAACCATCCAAACCAGGCGATTTACCCCTTGTGCAGCCAGTCATTGCCTCCCTTACTTCAGCGGCTGTTATCGGCTTTTCGCAACACTTCGCCTCAGTGGCCGAGAGCCACGGCAGTCCGTCGAGGTAGACACTAAAGTCCATCCCTCTACCCGGCCCACCGCTGCCCCCGAACAGCTGAGCGAAGTGTCGCTGAAAAGCTTCACACGTTTGCCCGGGATCGAGTAGCATGCGCCCGTCGTGGTCCACCAAAGACCGGATCGTGGCTTTGTTGCCACGACGCGCCTCCGCCACTCGGGCCCATTGAACGGCTTTCGTCCCCTCGTGTCTGAGAGCACGCACCCTTGCTCTGACAACGCAGCCTTCGTGCTTTGCATTGAAGAATTGGTCAAGGGCCAATTTCGCCGCAAGCACGTCGGTCGCAATACCTTTGCTAAGCGCCTCGTCTAATTTTCTAACTAGTTCTCCCTCTGCTCTATTTTTCTCTATTGCTAAAGCCTTACTAAACCTAATCGATTCTATTCTAATCGCTCTTTTCAGAGCAAACCACCACTTGTTGTTGACGATGGCCCCCGTCAACGCCCGCTTAACTAGTTCGCTAATCCGGTCTCTGTAGGCCTTGCGCGCTGGTAAGGACGCGTTTAGCTTCCAGTAGCCGGGTCCTCGTCTATGAAGCCTATCTAAGTCAAGCACACAGATCACGAATTTGTGGTCCGTGTAGCTGACTATCTTGAATTGTGGACAGCTTATGCTAGACCTATCTATTTCCCTACAAAATACTCTATCTAGATATGATCTGGATGACCCTATGCGATTTGTCCAAGTCCACATTGGCACATTCGGGAAATCCAATCGGTACCTGTCAGACAGTTCAAAACGCCTGAGCAGGTTGGTGAGGCTCTTGCACCCTCCACCCCTATCCGCTAATCCCACACAGTCCCAGCGTGCATCTAAGATCCCGTTCCAGTCGCCCACTAACACTAAAGAGCGGGACGTTCCAAGAAAGGTCTCCAGACGCCGGAAGAAATCAGGCCGCCCTGCTCCTGTCGGGGTATAGGCCACTAGCCTTAAAGCTTGCCCGTCTCCGCTGGTCACGTCCAGCACCACCAGCTTACCCTCTGGGTCCAGGAAGATGGCCCGTATGGCGAGATCCAAACCTCTCCGAAAAAGCACAGCAACTCCTCCACCCGATCCAGGACGGCTGGGAGATGCGTACACATCGTAGCCGCCGAAGATCGGTGCGAAGGCCCGTGCTTCGGAGATTCTGGTCTCGCTGATGGCCACTACATCTATGTTTAGTGACCTGAGGTCGTTGAGCAGGTGACCCTGCTTCCATGACGACCCCAAGCCACGTGCATTTATGCTGCCTATTCTGAGTGAGGTCATGTTTAAAATAGAGTGGAAAAGATGGGAAAGACCACTTACCGTACTTTTGGTAGAGGAGGGATGGTTTTTACATCCCTTTTCGCTTGATCGTCTGGTGAAGGGACCGTTGAATCGTCCCTTCGGCTGGTCATCGGCTCTTCTAAGAGAATGTCTGAATATACTCTTCGATTGATGGTTCCTCCTAGGACCCTGAAATAACCAATTGCGTTGGGGAATTTCGTTTTAATGTTTGTGTATTGTTTCTGTGCTATTTTTAGCAGTCTTATGTTAGTTGGCGTTTTGATTGGTGCTGGTATTATGTAGTCCTGTTGTGAAATGTCTGTGTGTTCAATTATGTAAGTCATTAGTTTCTTGTTGTGTGTATTTATTGCCGTGAATTTGTTTTTCTGGCGGTGGGGTGTGGTTCTGCTATTTTCTTGTCGTTGTTGCTGGGTGTGTGTGTTTTGTTGTTGTGTTTGCGATGTTGGTGCTTGTGGTGGTGGTGTTGAAGGTGTTGTTGGCGCTGGGGTTGTCACCGGTGGTGATGGTGGTGCTAGTGTGGGTGGTGATGGTGTTGGTGGTGTTGCTGCTGTGGGTCTCTTTGCAGTAGACTTTACCCTTTTCTCATTTCTTTCCTCCCTTTTCAAAGGCGACGATGCGCTGCTTCTGCGTTTGTGCCTTCTTACAACCTTTTGCCATCCCTCTCCCACCTCACACTCCATGTCTGATTCTGTGAGGTCGGGGAGGGGTACCAGCTCCACTCTTTCACTTGTTGTTGTTGGTGATGTTTGCACTGGAGTCTCTGTTGCAGCTGCATTTGGTATTGCTGTTGTTGTTGTTAATATTTCCACTGCTGCTGCTGTTTTTGATTTCCGTGGCGTGGGTATGGGTGCCACGGACCTATCGTTCCTGGTTGCCGCTTGTCCTGTTGCTGGTAGCCGTGGAGCCGGATTTGGAAGGAGGGGGGTTTTCTCCTTTCTCAGGGTCTTCTCGTTGCAGAAGGCCCTGAGGTGAGTCTTCGATCCACAGCGAAAGCATTTCGGGCGTTTGCCCTCAACACTTATGGGCAGTTGAGTGCCGTTATCGAAGTCTATCACATCCGGGATAGCTTCGATGCACTCCTGGTTGGTTTGGATTAGCATCTCAATGGAGGTGCCGACCCAATCTTCTCTTACTTTTTTCTGTACTTGCAGTACAGTTGTTTTGTCCTCGATTCCGACGAGGACAGACGCGGCCAGCCAAGAAGGGGCCATTCCGGGGGGGACGTGGGTCAGTTTGACCCTCACAATTTTTTGCCCGCAGTAGGAGGGCACCAACACCATTTCCTCGCTCCTTAGGGTCACTACGAATTGGGCCTTTGCCTCCTGGGGTGTGGCAAAAAGTACGTCTACGGTGGCATATTTTTTGCCTCGGGTGATGTGCGTTTTCCGCTGCCACACAGACCCCAAGGCTTTTTGTATTTGGGCCTCTGTGGCTCTTTCCACCCTACGGGATTTTGTACTTACTGTACGGTACGTGACCGTACAGTGCTGTTGGGTTTCGAAAAATTTTTCCGCTGCCTTGCAGATTGCTCGGTGTCCGTTCTTTGTCACCATCTTCTTCGCTTCCTCTAATTCCTCATTTGTTATGAGGATTGTTTCCAAGTTTTTCGCAATACCTGCAAATGAGATTGGTTTTTCTCTGCTGTTGTTGTTGTCGTCAGAGCTGCTGTTACTTTTGTTGTTGCTGCAGGTACTACGACTACTGCCTTCGCCGCTGTTGCTGTGGTTGGTGTTGCTGCTGCTAATGCTGTTGTTGTTTATTCTGCTGGTGATGCTGTTGCGGCTGCTACTGTTGTTTTCATTGTCACTGTTGCTGTTGTTATTACGGCTGCTACTGCTATTATTCCTGACGTCAAACGAATGAACTGGGTTTTCGTATTTCCCGCACACCTGTTTCGTCGCTGTCGTCGTCGTCGTGGAGAAACCTTGCATGCTTTGCACGAGACTTTTCTTTTCTTTCGTCACTTGCGAAAGAGAAGGGAGGGAGAGAGACACATTTAAAGAAGGGAGGGAGAGAGACAATCTTCTCTCTGCTGTAGTGACGATTGAGGAAGAAGAAGACGGAATGAGTGGGAGTGACCTGTGCAAATTCTTTTTCGTAGCCATGTTGTTTTTTTTGTTTAAAATAAATATTGGGTACAAACCCCCAATAAGCAGTTATTTAACCCCGAAGGGCCAAATAACGGCCAGAAAGACCCCTCTCACGAGGAGGAGGGTGTTTTTGTCTACAAGTTGGTCTAAGTTTTAAACAATTTACAATTGTTAAAGCGTTCAAAATTTACAGTACCTTACAGAGCCGAGCCTCCGTCAACCATAGCATTCAATAATAATAATAAGAAGAAGAAAAAGTTACTAACTGATATAGAAATTGATCAGATCAAGCTAGTAGCACAAAGTCAGTGAAGGGAAAATGAAGCATGTGTCAGTGAAAACGAGGTAAACTGTAACACTTCGAATCCCAGGGTTGGGGCGGAATCACTGGCAACAGAACAAATTAAAGAAAGGAGCGAAAAAATGGAGGGAGTGCATGCTCAGGATGAAACTCCAAATGAAAATAATAAGATCGTAAATGATAAAGAAATGAATGAGAATGAACTTGCCAACTTGAAGGATGAAATTATGATCGAATGGATGAAAATGAAAGAATCTGACATGGGGCAACGAGACACCCTCCCTAAGATCCAGAACTCCAAACAGAACCAAAAGGTAATACACAAGACTAACATAATTCTCAAAAACATTATCATCACAAACAAACTAAACATTACTGACTTAAATCATCTCTATTATGCATCGGCTAAAGTCACCACTCACTTATGTGGAGTGAAGATGAAAAAACAAAGGAATTCCCACAAGAAATCTACTTGGCAAGATAACATCAATCACCAAATAAACCTTCTCCGATCTGACATAGAAATTTTAACAAACTATAAAGTAGGTGAACATGTTAAACAAACTAAACTTAGAAAATTAAAAAAAAAGTACAGTATAAGATCAACATGTGACATAGACATGCTGATAGAAACAATCAAGCAAAAAGTGTCGGCCAAAGCTGCTCGTATAAGGCGCTTTGAAAATCGATCTAGATTCTATAAGGACAATAATATGTTCAAAAACAACCAAAGAAACTTCTACAGAAAAATTGGTAAGTCAACAATAACTGCTAAATCAATACCACCCAAGGAGGAAGTGCAAGAATTCTGGGAAAAGATCTGGGCCGAAGAAAAAGTTCATAACATACATGCCCCATGGATAGACAGACAAATGAAAGAAACAGCTCACCTTGAAGAACAAACATGGGAAAATATAACAGTTGAACAGCTGCGCTTGGCTCTAAGAAAAACCAGCAAATGGAAATCCCCAGGAAAAGACAAAATACAAAACTTTTGGATAAATGCCTTCACAGAGTCTCATGAGCTGTTAACCCAACTTTACAATCAAATAGTTAAGGAGCCAGAAAAGATACCATCATGGCTAGTAAACGGCATTACATTCCTGCTACCGAAGAATGATGAGACAAACAATCCCAAAAATTACAGACCGATAACCTGCTTGACCACAATGTATAAAATTTTAACATCAGTCCTAACTGAATACACATATGACCACCTGATAACAAATGACCTATTTCCCATTGAGCAGAAAGGGTGTAAACGAGGCTCATATGGCTGTAAGGATCAGCTTCTGGTTAACAAAATGATACTGGAAGATTGTCATAATAGACACAAAAATCTATCGATTGCTTGGATAGATTATAAAAAAGCATTCGATAGTTTGCCACACAGTTGGATTGAAAAATGTTTAGAGATTTTCAAAATATCCCCCGTTGTCAGGAGGTTTTTGTCATTCAGTATGAGGACATGGAGAACGACACTCCTTTTGAATAGTGAAACAAAATCACTGGAAGCTGGAGAAGTTAACATTAATTGTGGAATTTTTCAGGGTGACTCTTTATCACCGCTTTTATTCTGCATCGCACTTATACCATTAAGTAAAATGCTCAATGAAACAAAACATGGATATAGAGTCTATGACAAAACCATTAATCACCTGTTCTACATGGATGACCTGAAACTATTTGCAAAAAATGATGAACAATTGCAAGGGCTATTATCCACTGTGAAGCAGTTCAGTGATGACATTAAAATGGAGTTTGGACTGGATAAATGCGCCAAAGCAACGTTCACCAGAGGAAAGCTGCTGAAGAGTTCAGACATTAATCTTGATCGGGGGAACGTGATAAGAGAGCTTGATCAAGAAAAAACTTACAAATATCTAGGTGTTTGTGAAGGAGACGGAATCAAGCACTCGACAATGAGCGAAAGGATAAGGAAGGAATGTTACCGCAGAGTAAGAGCAATCTTAAGAACGGAATTGAATGCAAGGAATAGGATCGATGTCATAAACACGCTTGCTATACCAGTAGTAACCTACAGTTACAATGTCATCAACTGGTCAAGCACAGAGATCCGTAGGCTCGATACAAAAATCCGAAAATTCTTAACCATGCACAGAATGCATCACCCTAAGGCAGACATAGATAGAATATATCTCCCTAGGAAAGAAGGAGGACGTGGGTTAATCCAGTTAGACATTGCGTTGAAAACTGCAACAATTGGATTATCCACATATCTAAGGGAATCACATGATTGGATGATCAAACTCGTTTTGAAATACGAAAGCATCAAAAGATCATATTCCATATTCCAAAAGATGAGAAAAGATACAGTAATGGACTACAAATTTCAGAAGTCCCATTTACTGCTGAAATGGAAAACACAGAAAAAGCAAAGCAGGTAAAAGTAACTGCAAAGAAAGAACTGCTACAGAAACTGGCTAAGAAATGGCAAGAAAAGCCTCTGTATGGAAAATACCCAGAGCGAGCTAACAATCCTGATGTTGACAAAACTTTAACCCATCAGTGGTTGGCATCCTCTGGACTGAAATCGGAGACTGAAGGACTGATTATATCGGCACAAGATCAGTGTCTGCCAACAAAAAATTACCAAGCCAACATAATAAAAAATGGATGCAGCCTATTATGCCGTGTATGCAAAAAACAACCAGAGACCATTGACCATATAATTTCAATGTGCAGTCCTATAGCTCCAACCGAATACCTAAACAGGCATGACAGAGCTGCACAATACATACATTGGATAATGTGTAAGCATTTTGACCTGCCCCATCAAAAGAATTGGTGGAAAGCATTAACCACCTCCCATACTTGAAAAAGATCACATCTCAATCTTGTGGAACTTTAGCATCCAAACAGACCGAAAAATAGATGCAAATAGACCTGATATAATATTGAAGGACTTTCAAAGGAGGGTATGCCTGCTAATTGATATGTCTGTTCCAAGAGACAAGAATGTATCTATAAAAACATTTGAAAAATTGAGCAAATATAAGGACCTGGAGATAGAAATTGGAAAAATGTGGAAATTGAGAACTAAAACAATACCAGTGGTTGTAGGTGCTCTGGGAATGATACCTAAGGGGTCTAACGACTACTTATCGCAAATCCCAGTAAACCCGCGTATAGGAGAAATACAAAAGATAGTACTAATGGGAACTGCCCATATACTAAGGAAGATCCTGTCAATATAAGTACATCACAAGTCTAAACACTAAGGATGCATGTGTGAATATGTATGTTCTTTCTTGAACATGGCGGACCTTGTTGTCTCTTGAGGTCACTGGTTGTGACTTGGTGATAACTCGTATAAACATATAGCAAGATAAATGCAAATAATAATAATAATAATAATAATAATGTTTTCTTTATTAACCACAAGGGTTTACATAAAGTAGACATTAAGGACAGTACAGGACAATACAGGACGGTACAAATGGGCATTTCTGCGTGTAAAAAAAACAGAGGTTGAAATAAAATAACAAAGAAAAATTCCCCAATAGGGGGGAGACTTCGGAGGGACATTTGTGGAGAAAGCCCAGTAAAAGGCCACAGTGACCCTGACCACCAAGGCAAGTGCCCTCTCCCAGTTTTCCACCTTTAATTTACAGATATATACTCAGAGTAGGCCCATTCACTCGGGCCATTCTTGCTTCTCTCACCCATCTTTCAACAAAATGCTGTGAAGAGAGCACTCCCCTCTCTACTCTGATTTTCCTTTTCAAATGAAATTTGAAACAGTCAATCAGAGCATCACCGAAGAGGTAAGTGCTCGTCTTCAGCCCTTTCAAACGTGTCCACCATACTATCTCTTTCGCCATGGCCACCAGACAGATAAAAACTGCCTGCCCTTCCCGGCTAAAGGAGGAGGGCGGGGAAATCCTCACGATGGACTCAGATGATAGCCGGATCCGTCCTAAACGCGACAGCAGGTGTTCGACATAACCCACAAGTCAGCAATTTTCGGACACTGGACGAGTGCGTGCAGGACGGTTTCGTCGCCCTGCGCGCATCTCGGACATGCCCGGCTGACGGCACCTCCATGCCTGTAGAGTTTATCCCGAACTGGCAAAGATCCTCGGTAGCACTGCCAGGCCAGAGATTTCTGGAAGTTGTCCATAGGCCCCGGCCCGAAAGTTCTTCCGAAGAGATTGGCTACTTGATTTTCGTCGACGCCTAGAGTTTCCCCAAGTACGTCGTCGCTCTTCCCCTCCACTAATCCTCTATAGAACGCCGAGGTGGAGTTTCCACCGATCACATTGCCCGATTGGTCGAGGGCTGTGAGCGCCTGAAGACATTCTAGTCTCCAGGCGCTCCCTCTCGGTCTTCACTTGACCCAGGACTGCAGCTCCGTCAAGGAAACGAGCTGGGGAAAAACGTGTCTAGCAAACGGCGACCACACCTGATCACCGTCGAGGAAGAGGTGGAGATGTCGTAGCCTGAGCGCGTTCCTGCGCATCATCAGCCACGGCATGCTCAGCCCTCCACGTAGCGGGTGTTGACAACAGATGGACCGCCTGACCATCGGAGCGTGTCCCTTCCACAAAAAGCGAAAGAGCAAACGCTCCAGCGCAGTCAGGCGAGGCTTGGGACAAGGTACGACGGTCAGGCGGTAGCAGATGACAAACGCGATGTACGCGTTAGCCACCTCCGCTCGACCTTTCAGGGATAGCTTCCTCTCCGCCCATTTCTGGGTGAGAGAAGCCACCTGCTCGTCACCTCGTCCCAGATTTTGTCCGTCCGGAGGTCCTTACCGAACCAGACCCCTAGCAATTTAACCGGTCCGTCCGTCCAGCGTCCGACGACGCTGTTGGACGGCATGGACCTGTCTCTCCAGGTGCCGAGCTGCAGGCCCACTGACTTTTGCTGGTTGATCATTGCTCCTGTCACCGCTTCGTATTCACTTAGTGTAGTGCCGATCGCCTCGATGTGTTTGGCGTTCGACACCACTACGGTGACATCGTCGGCATATGCTGACACGGATCTTCCGCATCCTAGTTCGCGCGGGACGCCCCTCAACGTCTCCAGTTTGTTCAGTAATGGCTCGAGAGTCAATACGTACAAGAGGGACGAGAGGGGACATCCTTGGCTGACCGAGCGCATGATGTTGAACGGTTCCGACAGGTGACCGTTCACTCTCACCACAGAGCAGATGTCGCTGTGCATGGCAGCGATCCAGCCTCTGAAGACGGGCCCAAAGCAGCCGCCCTCAGGACTGCCGCTAGGTAACGATGGTCGACCCTATCGAAAACTTTCGACTGATCTAAATTGATCAAAGACCCACCCGTGCCAGGTTCCTTAGCTACCCTCTCTACGATGTATCGCATGAGGTGGAGGTTGTCGTGGATGGATCTGTCGGGAATGGCGCATGTCTGCGCCTCTCCCACCAGTCCACCAACGACAAGCGCCAACCTCTTTGCTAGCACCTTGGCCAAAATCTTGAACTCTGTGTTTAGCAGAGTTATGGGCCGGAAATTATCTATGTTATCCCCTTTGTTCGGATCCTTTCTCAGCAGTGCCACCGCTCCTCGGCTCACAGAACTGGGAATTCTCCCGTTCTGTTGCCAGTTGCAGTAGACGTCCGCCAAGAGGCCTCCGAACAAGTCTGGCATCTGTACGTAAAGTTCATAGGGAAGACCATCCAAACCAGGAAATTTACCCCTTGTGCAGCCAGTCATTGCCTCCCTTACTTCAGCGGCTGTTATCGGCTTTTCACAACACTTCGCCTCAGTGGCCGAGAGCCGCGGCAGTCCGTCGAGGTAGATACTAAAGTCCACTAAAGCCACGACGCGCCTCCGCCACTCGGGCCCATTGAACGGCTTTCGTCCCCTCGTGTCTGAGAGAACGCAACCTTGCTCTGACAACGCAGCCTTCGTGCTTTGCATTGAAGAATTGGTCAAGGGCCAATTTCGCCGCAAGCACGTCGGTCGCAATACCTTTGCTAAGCGCCTCGTCTAATTTTCTAACTAGATCTCCCTCTGCTCTATTTTTCTCCATTGCTAAACCCTTACTAAACCTATTGGATTCTATTCTAATCGCTCTTTTCAGAGCAAACCACCACTTGTTGTTGACGATGGCCCCCGTCAACGCCCGCTTAACTAGTTCGCTAATCCGGTCTCTGTAGGCCTTGCGCGCTGGTAAGGGCGCGTTTAGCTTCCAGTAGCCGGGTCCTCGTCTATGAAGCCTATCTAAGTCACGTACACAGATCACGAATTTGTGGTCCGTGTAGCTGACTATCTTGAATTGTGGACAGCCTATGCTAGACCTATCTATTTCCCTACAAAATACTCTATCTAGATATGATCTGGATGACCCTATGCGATTTGTCCAAGTCCACATTGGCACATTCGGGAAATCCAATCGGTACCTGTCAGACAGTTCAAAACGCCTGAGCAGGTTGGTGAGGCTCTTGCACCCTCCACCCCTATCCGCTAATCCCACACAGTCCCAGCGTGCATCTAAGATCCCGTTCCAGTCGCCCACTAACACTAAAGAGCGGGACGTTCCAAGAAAGGTCTCCAGACGCCGGAAGAAATCAGGCCGCCCTGCTCCTGTCGGGGCATAGACGGCCACTAGCCTGAAAGCTTGCCCATCTCCGCTGGTCACGTCCAGCACCACCAGCTTACCCTCTGGGTCCAGGAAGATGGCCCATATGGCGAGATCCAAACCTCTCCGAAAAAGCACAGCAACTCCTCCCCCCGATCCAGGACGGCTGGAAGATGCGTACACATCGTAGCGGCCGAAGATCGGTGCGAAGGCCCGTGCTACGAAGAATCTGGTCTCGCTGATGGCCACTACATCTATGTTTAGTGACCTGAGGTTGTTGAGCAGGTGACCCTGCTTCCATGACGACCCCAAGCCACGCGCATTTATGCTGCCTATTCTGAGTGACGTCATGTTTAAAATAGAGTGGAAAAGATGGGAAAGACCACTTACCGTACTTTTCGTAGAGGAGGGATGGTTTTTACATCCCTTTTCACTTGATCGTCTGGTGAAGGGACCGTTGAATCGTCCCTTCGGCTGGTCGTCGGCTCTTCTATGAGTATGTCCGAATATACTCTTCGACTGAGAGTCCCTCCTAGGACTCTGAAATCATCAACTGCGTTGGGGAATTTCGTTTTAATGTTTGTGTATTGTTTCTGTGCTATTTTTACCAGTCTTATGTTAGTTGGCGTTTTGATTGGTGCTGGTATTGTGTAGTCGTGTTGTGAAATGTCTGTGTGTTCAATTATGTAAGTCATTAGTTTCTTGTTGTGTGTATTCATTGCCGTGCATTTGTTTTTCTGGGGGTGGGGTGTGGTTCTGCTATTTTCTTGTCGTTGTTGCTGGGTGTGTGTGTTTTGTTGTTGTGTTTGCGATGTTGGTGCTTGTGGTGGTGGTGTTGAAGGTGTTGTTGTTGTTGGCGGTGGGGTTGTCGCCGGTGGTGATGGTGGTGCTAGTGTGGGTGGTGATGGTGTTGGTGGTGTTACTGCTGTGAGTCTCTTTTCAGTAGCCTTTACCCTTTTTTCATTTCTTTCCTCACTTTTCGAAGGCGACGAAGCGCTGCTTCTGCGTTTGTGCCTTCTTACGACCTTTTGCCATCCCTCTCCCACCTCACACTCCATGTCTAATTCTGTGATGTCGGGGAGGGGTACCAGCTCCACTCTTTCACTTGTTGTTGTTGGTGATGTTTGCACTGGAGTCTCTGTTGCAGCTGCATTTGGTATTGCTGTTGTTGTTGTTAATACTTCCACTGCTGCTGCTGTTTTTGATTTCCGTGGCGTGTGTATGGGTGCAACGGAACTATCGTTCCTGGTTGCCGCTTGTCCTGTTGTGGTAGCCGTGGAGCCGGTTTCGGAAGGAGGGGGGTTTTCTCCTTTCTCAGGGTCTTCTCGTTGCAGAAGGCCCTGAGGTGAGTCTTCGATCCACAGCGAAAGCATTTCGGGCGTTTGCCCTCAACACTTATGGGCAGTTATCGAAGTCTATCTCATCCGGGATAGCTTCGATGCACTCCTGGTTGGTTTGGATTAACATCTCAATGGAGGTGCCGACCCAATCTTCTCTTACTTTTTTCTGTACTTGCAGTACAGTTGTTTTGTCCTCGATTCCGACGAGGACAGACGCGGCCAGCCAAGAAGGGGCCATCCTGGGGGGGACGTGGGTCAGTTTGACCCTCACAATCTTTTGCCCGCAGTAGGATGGCACCAACACCATTTCCTCACTCCTTAGGGTCACTAAGGATTGAGCCTTTGCCTCCTGGGGTGTGGCAAAAAGTACGTCTACGGTGGCATATTTCTTGCCTCGGTTGATGTGCGTTTTCCGCTGCCACACAGACCCCAAAGCTTTTTGTATTTGAGCCTCTGTGGCTCTTTCAACCCTACGGGATTTTGTACTTACTGTACGGTACGTGACCGTACAGTGCTGTTGGGTTTCGAAAAATGTTTCGGCTGCCTTGCAGATTGCTCGGTGTAGGCTTTTCGTCACCATCTTCTTCGCTTCCTCTAATTCCTCATTTGTTATGAGGATGGTTTCCAGGTTCTTTGCGATACCTGCAAACGAGATTGGTTTTTCTTTGCTGCTGTTGTTGTTGTTGTTGTTGTTGTTGTTGTTGTTGTTGTTGTTGTTGTTGTTGTTGTCAGAGCTGCTGTTATTTTTGTTGTTGCTGCTGGTACTACGACTACTGCCGCCGCCGCTGTTGCTGTGGTTGTTGTTGTTGTTGCTGCTGCTAATGCTGTTGTTGTTTATGCTGCTGCTGATGCTATTGCGGCTGCTACTGTTGTTTTCCTTGTCACTGTTGCTGTTGTTATTACGGCTTCTACTGCTATTATTCCTGACGTCAGACGAATGAAATGGGTTTTCGTATTTCCCGCACACCTGTTTCGTCGTTGTCGTCGTCGTCGTGGAGAAATCTTGCACGCTTTGCACGAGATTTTTCTTTTCTGTCGTCGCTTGCGAAAGAGAAGCGAGGGAGAGAGACACATTTAAAGAAGGGAGGGAGAGAGACAATCTTCTCTCTGCTGTAGTGACGATTGAGGAAGAAGAAGACGGAATGAGTGGGAGTGACCTATGAAAATTCTTTTTCGTAGCCATGTTGTTTTTTTTTTGTTTAAAATAAATATTGGGCACAAACCCCAATAAGCGGTCATTTAACTCCGAAGGGCCAAATAACGGGCAGAAAGACCCCTCTCACAAGGAGGAGGGTGTTTTTGTCTACAAGTTGGTTAAAGTTTTAAACAATTTACAATTGTTATAGCGGTCAAAATTTACAATACCTTACAGAGCCGAGCCTCCGTCAACCATAGCATTCAATAATAATAATAATAATAATAATAATAATAATAATAATAATAATAATAATAATAATAATAATAATAATAATAATATTAAGAAGAAGAAGAAGAAGAAGATCCAGAACTCCAAACAGAACCAAAAGATAATACACAAGACTAACATAATTCTCAAAAACATTATCATCACAAACAAACTAAACATTACTGATTTAAATCATCTCTATTATGCATTGGCTAAAGTCACCACTCACTTATGTGGAGTGAAGATGAAAAAACAAAGGAATTCCCACAAGAAATCTACTTGGCAAGAGAACATCAATCGCCAAATAAACCTTCTCCGATCTGACATTAACAAACTATAAAGTAGGTGAACATGTTAAACAAACTAAACTTAGAAAATTGAAAAAAAAGTACAGTTTAAAATCAACATGTGACATAGACATGCTGATAGAAATAATCAAGCAAAAAGTGTCGGCCAAAGCTGCTCGTATAAGGCGCTTTGAAAAACGATCTAGATTCTATAAGGACAATAATATGTTCAAAAACAACCAAAGAAACTTCTACAGAAAAATTGGTAAGTCAACAATAACTGCTAAATCAATACCACCCAAGGAGGAAGTGCAAGAATTCTGGGAAAAGATCTGGGCCGAAGAAAAAGTTCATAACATACATGCCCCATGGATAGACAGACAAATGAAAGATACAGCTCACCTTGAGGAACAAACATGGGAAAATATAACAGTTGAACAGTTGCGCTTGGCTCTAAGAAAAACCAGCAAATGGAAATCCCCAGGAAAAGACAAAATACAAAACTTTTGGATAAATGCCTTCACAGAGTCTCATGAGCTGTTAGCCCAACTTTACAATGAAATAGTTAAGGAGCCAGAAAAGATACCATCATGGCTAGTTAACGGCATTACATTCCTGCTTCCGAAGAATGATGAGACAAACAATCCCAAAAATTACAGACCGATAACTTGCTTGACCACAATGTATAAAATTTTAACATCAGTCCTAGCTGAATACACATATGACCACCTGATAACAAATGACCTATTTCCCATTGAGCAGAAAGGGTGTAAACGAGGCTCATATGGCTGTAAGGATCAGCTTCTGGTTAACAAAATGATACTGGAAGATTGTCAAAATAGACACAAAAATCTATCGATTGCTTGGATAGATTATAAAAAAGCATTCGATAGTTTGCCACACAGTTGGATTGAAAAATGTTTAGAGATTTTCAAAATATCCCCCGTTGTCAGGAGGTTTTTGTCATTCAGTATGAAGACATGGAAAACAACACTCCTTTTGAATAGTGAAACAAAATCACTGGAAGCTGGAGAAGTTAATATTAATTGTGGAATTTTTCAGGGTGACTCTTTATCACCGCTTTTATTCTGCATCGAACTTATACCATTAAGTAAAATGCTCAATGAAACAAAACATGGATATGAAATCTATGACAAAACCATTAATCACGTGTTCTACATGGATGACCTGAACCTATTTGCAAAAAATGATGAACAATTGCAAGGGCTATTATCCACTGTGAAGCAGTTCAGTGATGACATTAAAATGGAGTTTGGACTAGATAAATGCGCCCAAGCAACGTTCACCAGAGGAAAGCTGCTGAAGAGTTCAGACATTAATCTTGATCGGGGGAACGTGATAAGAGAACTTGATCAAGAAAAAACTTACAAATATCTAGGTGTTTGTGAAGGAGACGGAATCAAGCACTCGACAATGAGGGAAAGGATAAGGAAGGAATGTTACCGCAGAGTAAGAGCAATCTTAAGAACGGAATTGAATGCAAGGAATAGAATCGATGCCATAAACACGCTTGCCATACCAGTAGTAACCTACAGTTACAATGTCATCAACTGGTCAAGCACAGAGATCCGTAGGCTCGATACAAAAATTCGAAAACTCTTAACCATGCACAGAATGCATCACCCTAAGGCAGATATAGATAGAATATATCTCCCTAGGAAAGAAGGAGGACGTGGGTTAATACAGTTAGACATTGCGTTGAAAACTGCAACAATTGGATTATCTACATATCTAAGGGAATCACATGATTGGATGATCAAACTCGTTTTGAAATACGAAAGCATCAAAAGATCATATTCCATTACAAAAGATGCACAAAGATACAGTAATGGACTACAAATTTCAGAGGTCCCATTTACTGCTGAAATGGAAAACACAGAAAAAGCAAAGCAGGTAAAAGTAACTGCAAAGAAAGAACTGCTACAGAAACTGGCTAAGAAATGGCAAGAAAAGCCTCTGTATGGAAAATACCCAGAGCGAGCTAACAATCCTGATGTTGACAAAACTTTAACCCATCAGTGGTTGGCATCCTCTGGACTGAAATCGGAGACTGAAGGACTGATTATATCGGCACAAGATCAGTGTCTGCCAACAAAAAATTACCAAGCCAACATAATAAAAAATGGATGCAACCCATTATGCCGTGTATGCAAAAAACAACCAGAGACCATTGACCATATAATTTCAATGTGTAGTCCTATAGCTCCAACCGAATACCTAAACAGGCATGACAGAGCTGCACAATACATACATTGGATAATGTGTAAGCATTTTGACCTGCCCCATCAAAAGAATTGGTGGAAAGCATTAACCACCTCCCATACTTGAAAAAGATCACATCTCAATCTTGTGGAACTTTAGCATCCAAACAGACCGAAAAATAGATGCAAATAGACCTGATATAATATTGAAGGACTTTAAAAAGAGGGTATGCCTGCTAATTGATATGTCCGTTCCAATAGACAAGAATGTATCTATAAAAACATTTGAACAATTGAGCAAGTATAAGGACCTGGAGATAGAAATTGGAAAAATGTGGAAATTGAGAACTAAAACAATACCAGTGGTTGTAGGCGCTCTGGGAATGATACCTAAGGGGTCTAATGATTACTTATCGCAAATCACAGGAAACCCGCGTATAGGAGAAATACAAAAGATAGTACTAATGGGAACTGCCCATATACTAAGGAAGATTCTGTCAATATAAGTACATCACAAGTCTAAACACTAAAGATGCATGTGTGAGTATGTATGTTCTTTCTTGAACATGGCGGACCTTGTTGTCTCTTGAGGTCACTGGTTGTGACTTGGTGATAACTCGTATGAACATAAAGCAAGATAAATGCAACTGTAATAATAATAATAATAATATGTAATTCAGTTCTGGGGGTATTTAATTTTATCTCTGAAGTTATTCAAAGGTGGAATTACCTCTTAGCATTGTGTTAGTTAAATTCTTGCTATAAATATGTAAAAAATGTTACGATGCTAACAAAGACTGTTAAAGTTGGGGATTCCGTGAAATAAATATCTCGCTACTTCTAATTTAACATTTTGTGAGTGTGTGTCTGTGAAACACCAGGTCCGAACACAAAGGAAGAAAACTGCCACTGTCACTACCTCCTTCTCCCCGCTCTCCCCATCTCTCATTATTATGAGCAAATGGGGGCCAACGCGCTGGCCGCCCCGTGATCGGACAGAATAGAGAAGGCATTTCTTCGGAGGATGGTGAAGGAGACGCGCTGGAAGAGCCATTCCATCTCGCGAGGCCCACACCTGCTTGTAGCCAACTCTGTGCCGAATATAATCCAATTTTAGAGTTTAAGTATCCTTCCAACTGACTCTCTATCTAAAGCCATAAGGTTTATTATTACGCTAATCCGAAGTTCAGGACTGTGTCTTATTTATTCTTATATACATATCTTCCAATTTTCAAGATTATCCCAAGAAGACCTAAGAGGACGACTCATCGTTTGTTTATTCTTATCTATAGAATTAATGATGGAATCGATCGACAAGATCCTAGACCTCCGCTTACCGAGTGGGATAGAACTCGTCAAATCGGACCAAGGAAACAATGTTTCCGTTGGTCTTTCCATTGATGATACTATCTATCGGTCGCAACTCCTGGCAGAAATAAAGTATATTTTTCAAGGATACAACGCATCACCCGGTCCGAGAATTGAACTCGCAACCTCACGTTTGCTAATCCAACTCTCTAACCACTTTTCAAGATTATCCTATTTTCAAGATTATCC
The DNA here is from genome assembly GCA_964016885.1 of Eledone cirrhosa. NCBI lineage: Eukaryota > Metazoa > Mollusca > Cephalopoda > Octopoda > Eledonidae > Eledone > Eledone cirrhosa. Next base: position 1,467,112 of record OZ024751.1, read on the forward strand.
TAAGAAGACTACCCAACGTTTGTCTATTCTTACATTGCTGAGATTTCTTTCTTTCTATCTAATCTCAAATGAGTTTTAGTTTTCGCCTTCAGGAATAACATGCAATATTATAAAATATTGTATGTAGAGTAATAGGTCAAGGATGTTAGTATTAAAGGTTATCTACATATTATTTGGCGGTGAATTGCCAGAGTTGTTAGAACGTCGGACAGAAAATGTTGCGGTATCTTCAATCAGTCTCTCACTCTATCCTTCTCTGGAAGAAATCTACTGTATTCAAACCTATAAAAGATTAGTCTCTTCCAGGTTTTAAAATGTCCTAGAAACGCCGTATGTCAATACACCACCCCTATTTCTCCCCCGGGAGTTACGAGACCATGCATGCATATATTTTTATTAGAGCAATGTTAAAAATTGTTGTTGTTATTATCAACGGCTGGAGAAGGCTGGTGGATTTGCAGAATCGGTAAAGCGTTGGACAAAATATTTGCGGTATTAAGTTAGGGATTTCTATGCTCTGAGTTCAAACCCTACCGAGGTCAACTTTACCTTTAACCAATCCGGGGTTGATAGAACTAAATTGCTATTAAATACTCGGGTCGAAATGTTCATCATTATAGCAGATCATGACGAACACGCTGTCTTAGAGAGACAGAGAGTGAAGAGAGAGATGAGGAAAACTACACACGCACACCTAGAGAGAGAGAGAGGGGAGAGAGAGACAGGGAAAGAGAAACAGAGGGACGGGCAAGCAGGTAATACATACATCTAAAATCATTTGGATACAAATATCATAATATAATGATTGCAGAACGAAAATACAGACAAATATAATAATGTATGTATCCCCCACACTTTTTCTGTCGTCGCTCGCATATGTAACACACACACACACACACACACACACACACACACACACACACACACACACACACACACACACACACACACACACACACACACACACACACACACACACACACACACACACAGACACACACACACACACACACACACAAACACACACACACACATACACATACTTTCACACCTGATTTCGCCAATTGCCGGATAAGATCAAAACAAAACACACAGACACACACATGCACATACTCACATACACAAACACACACACACATATCTATGCTTTATATGTATGTATGTATGTATGTATGTATGTATGTATGTATGTATGTATGTATGTATGAATGTATGTATGTATGCATATAACGGGTTTTAGGGTCAATTCTTAATATACATAATAGAGATCAGAAGGCATTTAGAACATTGACTAAATCCGTTATCGATGTTGTAACTCTATTTATTAGTCGTACATGTTGAACGGATACATTAGGTACAGGTCGTATCTACATGTGTAGGATGTAGCTTGGTCCGCTTCATTGCAAGATGGAGATGTTGTTAGCAGCGATGAGTGTAGCCTGGTCTTGTCGATAAGAGAGGTGCGTGTAGACTAATGACTCTCTTGGTCACCCCCGCTCACACTGGTGACGTAGTTCTGGACAGTCGAATTAGTGCGCCGAAGGTTTTGATTGGCTCACACTTCAGCCAACTTACCTCCGTAACACCATTCCTCCGCAGAAGGAAAATACATTTTATTCACTGCTACATCACCCCCTGCTTAGGCTTAGAGCCGACAGAGAAATAAGGGTAGCAGTTGAATGAAAGAAAAAGTACTATATAATAGTAAACACAATAAAATATATCACTGATAAAGAAATGTTCATATTACAGGAAAGTCAGAAATAGTGTAATGTTCACCTTAGTTCATACATTTAATACAAATACAAGGGCGGAGCAAACTCCAAGAAGATTGCTGTAAATAACATAGTTCATATATAAAGAGTCTTGCAAAGCTTCTTGGGCCAATGTACTCGCCGACCGCTACGTGTGGTGGTGACATATGTAGGTGTAGGTGTGTGCGATGTTATATGTGTATTGTGGCTTGGCTGATGCCAGGTGTATGTGGGGGGAAAATGGGGCTCTTGTGTGAGAGTGTCTGTATTGGCCCGTTTTACCCTGTCAATGGACACAGTCTCTTTTTTACCCCCAATGTCTAGGGTGAATAGCTTATCTGTGCGCTCAAGCACGCGATAGGGACCGGTATAAGGTGGCATGAGAGGAGCTCTCACGGCGTCCTTTCGTAAAAAGACGTGGGTCCATGAAGCAATGTCTTTCGGGACCGAAGATTTGATTGTCTGTTGGCGAGGGTGCATAGGCGGAAGATTGCTGAAATATGATTGCAGTCTGCTCACATACAGAGCTGGGTCTGTTGCTGGTAGGTCCAATGGAGCTAACATCTGACCAGGCAGAGATATAGGCACTCCGTAAACCAACTCGGCGGGGGAGTAGCCTAGATCTTCCTTGATGGCTGCACGACAGCCCAGGAGGACAATTGGTACATATTCGCTCCACCGCTGCTGATCCGGATAAGCGCGCAGTGCGGCTTTCAATTGGCGGTGGAAGCGTTCAATCATTCCGTTAGAAGCTGGATGGTAGCTGGTCGTTCGAATGCGTTGCATTCCCAGGATCCTTGAAAGCTCTCGGAAAAGGTGTGACTCAAATTGTCCACCGCGGTCAGTGGTGATAGTGGCTGGAACTCCGTAACGCGATATCCAACCCGATACTAGGGCTCGCGCTACAGATTCCGCCGAAATGTCACTTAAAGGAATGGCTTCAGGCCAACGTGTGAAGCGATCTATGCAGGTCAGGAGGTATGTAAATCCTCGGCTGACCGGCCATGGTCCGACAAGATCTATATGGACATGGCTGAACCGAGCGTCTGGAGTGCTGAAAGTTCCAAGGGGTGCGCGGATGTGTTTGTGCACCTTTGACTTTTGGCAGGATAGGCAGGAACGTGTCCAGGCAGTGATGTCACGCCTCATATTAGGCCAGAAGAATCTAGCTGAAATGAGCTTCACTGTGGTCGATATTCCAGGGTGTGCCAGACCGTGCAAGGTGTCGAAAACTGCTCGACGATGAGTCACTGGCACTAGAGGGCGAGGTGCATCTGTCGAGGTGTCGCAGATAATCTGTGTGTCCGAAGAGGGCACAGGCAGATATGCAAATTTGCCAGTTGCAAATTCAGAAGACGAGAGGTCCAAAGTATCCAGAGGTGGTGTTCTGTGGCCATTCGTTGGAGGTCGATTTCCGCTGGCGATGACAGGGAATTAATTGGGAGGCGAGACAGTGCATCTGCCGCCGCATTCTGTTCACCAGAGATGTGTCGGATATCGCTGGTAAATTGCGAAACGAAGTCCAAGTGGCGAGTTTCGCGAGGTGAATATTTGTCCGGCTTAGAACGCAGTGCGAACGTAAGTGGACGGTGGTCAGTGTATATAACAAATTGGCGACCCTCCAGTGAATGCCGAAAGTGTTTTACTGCAAGGTACATAGCCAAGAGTTCACGGCCGAATGTGCTATACCGTGTTTCTGCAGGCTTCAGCTGTTTAGAAAAGTAGGCAAGAGGTTGTAACTGTTGTTGGTGATGTTGTTGCAGTACTGCACCTACAGCTGTGCCTGATGCATCAACAACCAGTGAAAACTGGGCACCAGACACAGGATGTGCAAGCAGTGATGTCTCCGCAAGCTTCCGCTTCACTTCGTCGAAGGCTTTTAGCTGATTCGTGTCCAATGAAATGGAATCGTTCTTCTTTTTCCTGTTACGTAACAGGTCGGACAGAGGAGACAGGAGATCCGCACAGTGTGGGATAAAGCGCCTGTAATAGTTCAGTAGCCCAAGGAAATGTCGTAGTTGACGAAGTGAAGTGGGTGGTTGGAGGTCTTGTACCGCTTTCACTTTATCAGGTAGTGGCGAAATTCCTTCTGGGCTGATGACATGGCCCAAGAAGACAAGTGAGGAAGCACCGAAAACACATTTTGCCGGATTAATTCTCACTTGGTATTTTTGAAATCTCTCGAACAGGAGACGGAGGTGAGTGACATGTTCCTCAGGTGAGGCACTTGCCACAAGAATGTCGTCGATGTAGCTGTACACGAAGTCTAAATCGCGCACAACTTCATCCATAAATCGTTGGAACGTGCTGGCTGCGTTTCGCAAACCGAAAGGCATGGTCAAAAATTCAAACGCTCCAAATGGAGTTGTTACTGCAGTTTTAGGTATGTCTGCCGGGTTCACCGGGATTTGGTGGTATGCTTTGACCAAATCCAATTTGGAGAATATGTTGCATCCATGCAGCGAAGATGCAAAATCCTGTATGTGTGGTATCGGGTAGCGGTCGGGTACCGTCATTGCATTTAACCGGCGAAAGTCCCCAGTGGGACGCCAATCACCGGAACGCTTTGGTACCAAATGCAAGGGTGCGGCCCACGGGCTTGAGGATGGGCGAATGATCCCGAGCTGCAGCATGTGATTGAATTCAGCCCTTGCGGCCTTCAGTTTCTCAGCAGAGAGACGGCGAGGGCGCGAAAACACAGGAGCTCCGGATGTTTCAATGTGGTGCTTGGTGGAGTGAGTAGGCTCACTCATCACAAAATTCAAATTTGTTAATTCCGGGAAGGAATGCAAAAGTGATTGGTAAGGATCTTCTGTAGCAGCGATAAAGAAGACCGGGCTGACCGACGAGACAGTCGATCTGGTACCCGGCACAGACAGTTCTGTGTTGGCATCCAACAACCGGCGTCTGCGCATATCCACTATCAAGTTATAGTGGTGCAGGAAACCTGAGCCTAGGATGGGGTAAGGCAGATCAGCAACAGTGAAGATCCACGTGAAATCTCTACGCAATTCCAGGTTCAAAGAACGAGAAATCTGACCGTACGTGGGGATCGGTGACTGGTTTACTGCTTGCAGAGAGACGGTTGAGAGTTGGGGCTTCTCTTTGAGAAGTTTTAGCGGCCAAATGCTACAAGCCGCGCCGGTGTCGATCAGACAACGTGCTTGCGACTCAGTGTCTGTGATGAAAAACACACGGTTATTAGGGAGGGTCAGAGGAGACTGTGCCGTGCTCAGGTCTCCTGAAATCTGTTTCCCTGGTCTGAAAATGTACAAGGCTGTTTACAGGAGCGTGCTGCTGCGCCAAAACGGCTGTGGTAGTAACACAAACCTGAACTGCTTGTGTGACGGCGCCGTGGCGAGGGTGAACGGCTCTGGAAACGGTGTCTGGGCGAATGAGTCCTGTGAGTGCTTAGTTTTCTCACTTCCTTGGTTAGCTGCTCTATTGCTTGCAGCATTGCTGCATTTGCAAGTGACTGGTCGGTATAACTGGCAGCCGCTGGAGTGAAGGAAGCGACCGCAGTCGGCGGCTGGGATACATTGAAGGAGACAGGAGCGAACGGATTGACCGCAGCCGGTGGCTGAGGTGCCTGGAAGGAGGCAGGAGAGAACGGATTGACCGCAGCCGGTGGCTGAGGTGCCTGGAAGGGGGCAAATGAGGCTGGGTGTCCGATGACACTCATAACCCTGTCGGCCGAAGCCGCTAGCTGGTCGACAGGAGCAGCCTCCATCATGGGCGCTAAGATCGCCTGAACTCCGGGGGGTAGCCTTGAGACAAAAAGCTGTCTAAGGAGGGCACTGTCAGCTGGGGCATCTTCCGCCAGCTCTCTCATCCGACGCAGTAGTTGTGTGGGCGTCCGATCACCCAAATGTTCGTCATTGACGAGCGTCTGAAATTTTTTTTCTGCGGACAATGTGGTCCGCCGCAACACTTCGAGCTTCACGCTCTCATAGGAGGCCCCAGGGCGAGGATCGGTAATTAAGTCTTTGACGACCGACGTCAATGACGCTGGAAAAGCGCTTAACAGGAGATTTAACTGTCTGTGGTCACTGGTGATGTTATTCGCTGTGAAATGTGCTTCTATCTGGGCGAACCAGACAGTGACGTCACCGGTAAACGGTGGCAATGAAGTGCTACCCATTGTGTATACTGATGTAAAAGCAAAGGGCAAAGAAAGGACAACTCTGCACTTGTCACCGAGACAAAAGTGAAAATTCAGGCCAAGAAAAAATATAATCCGAGTGAAGGACAGAAAAAGAAAAATATATCAAAAACAATGTTGGAGGGAAAAACGTCAAGCTTTAAAAAAAAAATTATGATTTATCTTTGTCCTATTATTTTTTTTTTGTGTACTTTTCAAAATGGCGTTGCCTCCGTCGTTTTGGCGGGAAAACAGCTGAAGAAGACGGAAGTCGGCCATCTTGCTCTGACCGGCTATCAGCACCAACAGTTCTTTTTTTTTTTTTTTTATAGCGTCGCCCAATCAGAAATTGAGAGGGAAAAATAAGATTTTTGTATTAACGCATGTGTTCGGTGATGTTAGAAAGTGAAGGTGTGATGTGCAGATTTAGTAACAATAAGACAATATATCAAATACATATTAGGACTCACGCTAATCGCGTACATACCCCGAGAAAAGGCGAGTGGCTTTGTTTTTTTTTTGTTTTTTTGGGATGCTAAATGTTGATGTGTTCGTTGCAACGGAAAGATGTGGTTTCTTCTGTGTTGATGTCCTTAAACGTTCGGGTCACCATTTATAATGTGATTTGTTGTATCGTATCACGTCGGGGTCACCATTTATAACGGGTTTTAGGGTCAATTCTTAATATACATAATAGAGATCAGAAGGCATTTAGAACATTGACTAAATCCGTTATCGATGTTGTAACTCTATTTATTAGTCGTACATGTTGAACGGATACATTAGGTACAGGTCGTATCTACATGTGTAGGATGTAGCTTGGTCCGCTTCATTGCAAGATGGAGATGTTGTTAGCAGCGATGAGTGTAGCCTGGTCTTGTCGATAAGAGAGGTGCGTGTAGACTAATGACTCTCTTGGTCACCTCCGCTCACACTGGTGACGTAGTTCTGGACAGTCGAATTAGTGCGCCGAAGGTTTTGATTGGCTCACACTTCAGCCAACTTACCTCCGTAACACCATTCCTCCGCAGAAGGAAAATACATTTTATTCACTGCTACATGCATGTATGTAAGATCATGCTCCCTCTCTATAATTTAACTGGTTTTCTCTCTCTGTCACTCTTCACTCTCTATATGACAACACTGTTTTAGTTTCCGTATCTCCCTTCAATATATACAGAGAGATAGAGAGAGGGAGAGAAAGAGAAAGAGAGAGAGAGAAAGAGAAAGAGAAAGATTTAGAGAAAGATTGGGAAAACTACACACACACATATACAGAGAGAGAGACAGAAAACAGAGGGAGGGGGAAAGAGAGAGATAGGCCGTTAGACAGAGAGAGATACAATTAAAGTGTTAGTTATTCAGAGAGAGAGATAGAGAGATAGAGGGAGAGAGAGAGAGAGTCGGAAGGACAATGTGACACGGGAGGGTGTGTGATATCTTTGTAGTGGAGTGGTGGGGGTTAGTATACCTGGCCGGGCGCCATCCGGACGGGCCAGATAGTATATATATATATATATTAATTAAAATAATAGATTAAGGTTTAAGCAAAGAATGGCTGCTTTCACCCTTAACGGTATCTTCTGAAACTACAAAAATCAATCTGTGAACGCAAAAGTAAATATTTCGAAAAACGTTGCAAACGAAGGAAGACAGGAAGACGATACTTTGGTTCGTGGAAACGTACCCTGGCAAAGAACGAAAGAAAAAACGAAGATAATACGTCATTATATGGAGCGGTGAGAACAATTACACGCAAAGACAAAACCACGTTTATGGTATAACTGAAGTCGTAGACTAAAATTCTATTTAGGAAACCGAATGATTCTTGGCTTCGGAGTTAAGAATAATGTAAATAAATTACAGATGTTAATGAAATCAACAATAATTAAATATATACATGCACGCATCCATATACGTACATACACATGCATACGCGAAAACACCCGCCATGGGTATGCAAATACAGGCACGTACACAAAACCACGCGCACACATACAAAAACCCACGCAACGCCTGTACCCGCACACATACGAATGTATACACCAAATACACATAAAACATATATAAAAAAAAAATATATATATATATACATGTGTGTGAGTGTGTGCGCGTATACATATAATTATATAAACGTATATAAATATACACACATAAATACGTATATAACGCGCGCGCACACACACCTACAAGTAAATACACATATGTTCGCTAAACGTACGTCAACCAAAACACAAAGTACACATATACACACCCTACATACCTTCAAACCCGCATACACACACAAACGCAAAACTCACGTATACACATAACCATATACACATGTACCAGTATATATAATATAATATATACGCCTATAACAAATACAAGCAAATATACGTACGTGAAAGTATACATACCTTCACAAAACATACAGGTACTTTCAATACAAATAAGTAATGGTATAAACATAAAATATACTTAGCTACCATTTCAAGATGTAAATTATCCGCGTATAGTTCGTACTATCCGTTAGGGTAATGTGGGAATGTAATACAGGAAAGTTTTGTGCAATTTATGTTTACAAGCCGAAATTGCCTACGATTTTTTGTTTAAGATGTGGTCATTGGCGTAGAGTATTTCCAGTGCTTCAGCGGAGGAGAGGTCACATGGTTTTTTTATTTCCGTTATACGATCTAGCTCGAGCTAGGATCTCCCAGTGTAACCTATATTGGGTGTGGTTGTCTTTTAGACTCCAGATATAAGCTGAAAGTGACGTCATATTCCTTCTTAAAGGGTTAAGAAAAGAATGGGTATGCATGTAGAGACGCTGCTTGAATCTATTGGGGGTTAACCCTATGTAGGCCCTACGGGACGTGGGTGTCTCAACCTTACATTTGTAGACAATGTTACTAGAGAGGCATTTCCCGGGTAGGAGGCAGTCAACCCTATCCTTATCGAGCCCTCTTTGGATGTTAGTCTTCAAATTTATTATTATTACTATATATATATATATATATATATATATATATATATATATATATATATATATATATATATATATATAAAAGAAAATGTTGCTCTACATGGCTGAAATACAATAAATGTAATCTGAGTTTTTCGAATATTAATAATAACATTCGATTCGTTTGCAATTATGCAAACAAGCCTCTATTTTATAGCTATGTCAGTAGAATGAACACTTCATTCTTGCACTTATGTTGGCATGCGAACAGAACTGCATATATATACATATATATATATATATACATATATATATATATATATATATATATATATATATATATATATATATATATATATATATATATATATATATATATGTATATATATATACATATATATTATATATATATATACACACACACATACACAAACATACAAATATATAAGTGTGTGAGTGTGCATGTATGTATATATATATATGTATATAGATATAAATAGTTGACTGCCAACCATATCTCAACAAGGGTAGGGTGGATATTGTGTGTTTGTTTTCTACCACCACACTTCACTCTCCACGCTCCATCACCACACTCCACTCTCCAACCCCACACTCCAATCTCCACCCACACACTCCACTCTCCACCACCACACTCTACTCTCCACCCCACACTACACTCTCCACCCACACACTCCACTCTCCACCCCTACACTCCACACTCCATTCTCTACTCTCAAACTTGTGTTAGATATTTATAGATAAGTTAGCGTTTCATATTTAATGCATGACGGCTGGGTAGAGGTGGGGGTAGGACTAGGGGCGGGGGACAGGGATTAGGAAATGGAGGAGATGGTGGAGGTGGTGGAGGTTGTGGAGGTGGTGGAGGAGGATTTTATAAAATATGATACATTCCGTGATGAAATCAAGGAATCGAGAGAATGGTGGAGTGGTAGAATGTTGGAATGGTGGAATGGTGGAATGGTAGAATAGTCAAACGGTGGAATGGTGGAACTGTGGAATAGTGGAATGGTGGAATGGTAGAATGGTGGAATGGTGGAATGGTGGAATGATGGAATGGTAGAATGGTGGAATGGTGGAATGATAGAATGGTGGAATGGTGCAATGATGGAATGGTAGAATGGTGGAATGGTGGAATAATAGAATAGTGGAAGGGTAGAATGGTGGAATGGTAGAATGGTAGAATGGTTGACTGGTGGAATGGTAGGATGATAGAATGGAGGAATGATAGAATGGTAGAATGGTGGGATGATAGAATGGTGGAACCGTAGGATGGTAGTTTGATGGAATTGTAGAATGGTGGAATGGTGGAATGGTGGAATGGTGGAAATGTGGAATGGTGGAATGGTGAATGGTGGAATGGTGGAATGGTGGAAGGGTGGCATGGTGGAATGGTGGAATTGTGGAATTGTGGATTGTGGAATGGTGGAATGGTGGAATGGTGGAATGATGGAATGTTGAAATGGTGGGATGGTGGAATGGTAGAATAGTGGAATTGTGGAATGCTGGAATGCTGGAACGTTGGAATGGTCGAATGGTGGAATGGTAGAATGGTGGAATGGTGGGATGGGAGAATGGTGTAGTGGGAGAATAGAGGAATGATAGAATGGTGGAATGGTAGAATGGTGAAATGGTCGGATGATATAATGGAGGAATGATAGAATGGTAGATGGTGGAATTGTGAAATGGTAGAATGGTGGAGTGGTGGAATGGTGGAGTTGTAGAATGTTGGAATGGTGGAATTGTGGAATGGTAGAATGGTGGAATGTTGAAATGGTGGGATGGTGGAATAATGGAATGGTGGGATGGTGGAATGGTGGAATGGTAGAATGGTAGAATGGAGGAATGAGAGAATGGTAGAATGGTGGAATGATAGAATGGTGGAATAGTGGAATGGTAGAACGGTGGAATGGTGGAATAATAGAATTGTGGAATGGTGGAATGGTGGAATGGTGGAATGGTGGAATGGTGGACTGGTGGAATGGTGGAGTCGTGGAATGGTGGAATTGTGGAATGGTGGAATGGTGGAATGGTGGAATGGTGGAGTCGTGGAATGGTGGAATTGTGGAATTGTAGAATGGTTGAATGATAGAATGGTGGAATGGTATAATGGTGGAATGGAAGAATTGTGGAATGGGGGAATGATTGAATGGTGGAATGGTGGAATGGTGGAATGGAGTGATGGCGGAATTGTGGAATGGTAGAATGGTGGAATGTTAGAATGGTGGAATGTTAGAATGGTGGAATGTTGGAATGGTAGAATGGTGAAATGTTAGAAAGGTAGAATGGTGGCTTGGTGGAATGGTGGACTGGTGGAATGGTGGAATTTTGGAATGTTGAAATGGTGGAATGGTGGAATGGTGGTGGAATGGTAAAATGGTGGAATGGCAACGGTAGAATTGTGGAATAGTGGATGGTAGAATGGTGGAATGGTGAAATTGTGGAATGGTAGAATGGTAGAGTGGTGGAATGGTTGAATGGTAGAATGGTGAAATGGTGGAATGGTGGAATGGTTGAATAGTGGAATGGTAGAATGGTGGAATGGTGGAATGTTAGAATGGTGGAATGGTGGAATGGTGGAATGGTGGAATGGTGGAATGTTAGAATGGTGGAATTGTCGAATGGTGAAATGGTGGAATGGTGGAATGGTGGAATGGTGCAATGGTGGAATGGTAGAATGGTGGGATGGTGGAATGGTAGAATGGTGGAATGGTGGAATGGTGCAATGGTGGAATGGTGGAATTGTCGAATGGTGAAATGGTGGAATGGTGGAATGGTGGAATGATAGAATGGTGGAATGGTAGAATGTTGGAATGGTGGAATGGTAGAATGAGAGAATGGTTGAATTGTGGAATGGTGGAATGGTGGATTGGTGGAATGGTAGAATGGTGGAATGGTAGAATGGTAAAACTGTGGAATGGTGGAATGGTGGAATGGTACGTACATGCTAGAAGGATTGGAAAACAGTTTCTCTGATTTACAGAACGTTTATTTACTCACGATATATATTGTTTGTGGATTGGCACTATCGGTAGAGGGTCGGACGCCATGCTTTCCAGCATAGTTACGTCCCTTTACGATCTGAGTTCAAATCCCGCCGAGGTTGACTTTGCCTTTCATCCTTACGGGGTCGATAAAATAAAGTACCAGTAATGAACTGGGTATTTGCTGGCCTTGTGCCTAAAGTAGAAACAGATATATATTGTTTGTTGAAGGGGGAACAAATACTGGTTTATAATAATTGTTTCTACTTTTGGCACAAGGTCAGCAAATCACCAGTACATTACTGGTACTTTATTTTATCGACCCCGTAAGGATGAAAGGCAAAGTTGGCCTCGGCGGGATTTGAACTCAGAAAAATAATGTCATGTAGTGGTAGGTGGTAGGGCTGCTTATATAATATATGTTCTCTGGAGTAGTGATGGAAACCAGAATTGCTCCAAACTATGCCAACTTGTTTCTTGGCTACCTCGAAGCCCAGATCTTCTCCCAGCACGCTGAACCAACTCCTGAGCTATACGGTTGTTATATCAACGACTGTATCGGCGCCACCTCTCTATCACAAGAACAGCTCGACTGTTTTCTTTCTTTTGTCCAATCTTTCCATCCTGCTCTCAATTTCACCGCCTCCGTCTCCGATTCTTCTCTCGCTTTTCTAGATATCTCTCTATCTAGCAATCACTCTCACCATACCCTCTCTACTTCCATCTTCATTAAAAAAATAGACTTCCAATCTTACCTCGACTTCACCTCCTCCCATCCAACCCATACCAAACTCTCCATACCCGATTCCCAATTCCTCCGGCTTCGTCGACTCTGTAGCCAGGACGTCGATTTCAAAACCCAATCCCTTCACATGGCTTCCCGCTTCATCCAGCATGGATATGACCCCAGCCTGATACAAGCTGCTTATACCCGCGCCCGTGAAACAAGCCGCACTACATCCCTCTTACTTCACCAAAACCCGTGTTCCTTTCCCTCTCATCTACCACCCCTACCACTCTGGCGACATATCCTCTGGCGACATATCCTCCGTTCCTTCCGTATCCTCTCTAATAACCCGTCCATTATCACACCCCTAGATTCCTATGGCTTCCTCTTGATCATTAGCAGCTTCTCTTACAACTAATATATGCCAACTATATATGCTCACTCCACATTTCCTTTCACTGCTCTGTATTCACACATACACACCCTTCATACTTACATGCACACATCCACTTTTACTCACATATACACACACATTTCTTCTTAGCTTCGTACGGACGTATAATAACATACGCATATACACACACACACACACACACAAACACATGCTTACGCACGTGCACAAGTATAGCTCTTTTTACAAAACGTTGTTGTTCTATTTCAGCTAGACGCGCTCCATCATCAACATATCATACACAAAACGCCAGCACCAACACTTTTCCATGAGTTGTCAACATGAATGAACCTGTTATTTTTATCTAAATACATTTTTTCCAATTCCATCCCGCCCCTCCCTTAATATAACTTATTTCTCATTCTTTCTTCTGATGAAGGACTAGCGTCCGAAACGTTAAGACGCTCTTGCTGCTATATCAAGCGTTAATCTTATATATCCCTTCCGTATACTATACCGATTGTGTTGTTATTTATGTTTACCTTTTACACACACACACACACACACACACACACACACACACACACACACACACACACACACACACACACACACACACACACACACACACACACACACACACACACACATAAATATATATATATATATGACCCTCCCAAAGCATAACAATATCGGTTTCAATACACGTTTTCAGATAAATAATCTTGCTAAACAATATATATATATATATATATATATATATATATATATATATATATAAGATGAATATAAAATGAAAGTGCTTTTATAAAGGAATTTATTAGGTATTGACATATGTTTCTGTAACAGACGGAATACCTATGTATCGCTGCTTGCGTAATCATATAATGTTAGCAAGTATTCGATAGCAAATGTATAATCAGTTGTCACTTCTTCAGAGATATTGGATAAATTAATCGATAAATTAAACTTCTCTGAAGAAGTGACAACTGATTATACATTTGCTATCGAATACTTGCTAACATTATATGATTACGCAAGCAGCGATACATAGGTATTCCGTCTGTTACAGAAACATATGCCAATACCTAATAAATTCCTTGATAAAAGCACTTTCATTTTATATTCATCTTTTCTACATTTTCTCCGGAATATAATTTATACTCGTTGAGCAAACCTACACGTACGTTGTTCATCTCTAACGTGACGATATATTATCACTACATTATTGATAGCTTGAAATATTATATATATATATATATATATATATATATATATATAAAACTTTGATAACATAGATAGGTTTCGTCCAATATTAGTCCATTCCACTTCTAACTTAACTGCACCATCATGTATAATTTATAGAATTGTATAAAAGTACACCCTATATGTACACACACACACACACAAACAAACAAACAAACAAACAAACAAACCCATATATATATATATACATGCATATACACTGACAAATATATATATATATATATATATTATGTATGTGTGTATGTATATATGTGTGTTTATGTATATATATATATATATATATATATATATATGAGTATGTATACGTACATACATATATGTATACAGACGTACAGTGGTATGTATATATATACATACATGCACACATATATATATGTACGTATGGATTTACTGAACATTTATTATAATGCGCGGTGTGTTTGTAAACAAACATCCCGAATTAAGCCGTACAGTGTTTAGCAACCATCGTTGCTCTTTTGTTCAACACTGACAAAGGAACGCTGTACTAGTTTCAAGGATTTAAACCTCTCCGACACTAATTTGCATAATAGACCAATAATAAAATTAGTAACCCCACTATCCGGGAGCTTCCAACCGACATGGTCGCATTCGTTAAGGGTATGTCAATATTTGTTTATAAAACTGATCTATATTATATTTTATCTGATGAAAGCTCACAATAATTTGCTTTGGTGTCCTTGAAATATGTATAATGAAATAAATATGGTTTTATAAATATAGTTTCCATTTGTTAATATATTGTATTTTTACTCCAATAATTTGTTGAGTGCTTTATATCAATTATAAAAATATTTGCTTGTTGTATCCCAACAAATTAAATATAAGTTCTACATATATATATATTTATTAAAATAAGAGATTAAAATTTAAGCAAAGAATCGCTGCTTTCACCTTTAACGGGATCTTCTGAAACTAAAAAATAAATCTGTGAACGCAGAAGTAAATATTTCGGAAAAAATTGCAACCGAAGGAAGACAGGAAGACGATACTTTGGTTCGTGGAAGCGTTCCCTAGTAAAGAACGAAAAAATACGAAGATAATACGTCATTATTTGGACCGGTGAAAACAATTATACGCAAAGACAAAACCACGTTTATGGTATAAATGAAGTCGTAGACTAATATTCTATTAGGTGGTTCGTGGAGACGTTCTCTGGCGATGAACGGAAAAAACGAAGATAATACGTCATTATGTGGAGCGGTGAGAACAATTACACGCAAAGACAAAAACACGTAAATGGTATAACTGAAGTCGTAGACTAAAATTCTATTAGGAAACTGAATGATTCTCGGCTTCAGAGTTAAGAATAAAGTAAATAAATTACAGAGGTAAATGAAATTAAATATATACATGCACGCATCCATATACGTACATACACATGCATACTCGAAAACACTCGCCATGGGTATGCAAATACAAGCACGTACACAAAAAAACACGCACGGACGTACAGAACCCACGCAACGCCTGTACCCACACACATACGAACATATACACCAAAACACATAAACATATATATAAAAATATATATATATATATATGTGTGTGTGTGCGTGTATACGTATAATTATATAAACGTATATAAATATAAACACAAAAATATGTATATAACGCGTGCACACACATACCTACATGTAAATACACATATGTTCGCAGACGTACGTCAAGCAAAACACAAAGTACACCTATACACATACGCTACATACGTGCGAATCCGCATACTCACACAGACGCAAAACTCACGTATACACATAACCATATGCTCATGCACCAGTCTATATAATATAATATATACGCCTATAACATATACAAACAAATATACGTACTAGAAAGTATAAACATACAGGTAATATATATTTACCTCTACATGCTACAAATATTTGCTCTACGGTTCTTATATATTTGATATATATTTATCCTTATCGAGCCCTCTTTGGATTTTAGTTTATATATATATATATATATAATTAAAGGTTAAACAAGGTTCAATGAATAAATCAATGAATAAAGTTTCACAATAGATTAGAAGTATTCCACAGGAATGGTTTTCTGGAGTTATTAATATTAATTTAAAATATTAACAAATATAGACATTCATGTGAGCAAGTATATTTTATTATACATATTTCAGAGGTACTGAGCTATTTTCAACAGACTTGATAGTGCTTAAATTAATGTTATTGTTATTCCCAGTATTAATATTGTTAGTGTTAGTATAGTCATTATCCCTAATTGTTTGTTGGTTATGATTTAGAATTCTAGTATTTATTTTTGCAAAGTTCTGGGCCATATTCATAGTTGTAGAATAAGAAAGCTTAATTGTGTGTCTGTTGAATATGGAACGGTACTTATGTTTTTTGGGAAAACATTTATCTAAAGCTTTAAAGAATAGATTTGCCAGTGGTGTTTTGATTGCTACAGACGCGGGAGGAGCAAACCATAGAACTGATTTAGTTCTGATTTTTTTCCCCGATTTATTCACGGCATTGGTGTTTGTATTTATATTTAAATGATTTTTAGAATCTAGTTTATTTATGTCAGTCGTATTTTTACCCGGTTTATAATTCAAATTAGTATTATCCATATATTCAATATTATTTTTATAACCTGCCTTACGTAGCGCCTCATTATAGTATCCAGCTTTTTCATCAAAAATGGATTTATTAGCGGATATTCTAGTTATGCGTTTCTGGACACTATTGACTATTGCATTTTTCGCGGATTTCGGGTGATTAGAGTAATAGCTAACGTAATTTAAGTTTTCATTAGGCTTATGGAAAGCGTAATAAAATCCTGAGTTTAAGTTAAGGGTGACGTCAAGGAAATTAACTATTTTAGTACTACTTTCAACTTCTAATTTAAGGTAATTTTTAAAGAATTCAATTATAGTTTTCTTAACCCTATTTAGTTCTGTATTGCTATGCTTGACAACAGTAAATAAAATATCGCCCCTATATAAACCACCGCTAATCTCCGGCAGTTTTCTATTTACCATATTTAGGATAAAAATATATTTTTAAATTATATAGCTTATATATTTGACACTTATATGGACTCGTAAACCATTCATTTATTTATTTTGAATCTGTGTTTTATGATTCAAGAAGCTTGATTTGTATATTTATAGTATATATGTCTTACATGATCCTAGTTGACTAATTTTTTCCACTTAACTTGATGTAAAACTTTATTTATAGCACTATTAACAGTAATTATATTTATTATATTATATATAACTGACTAATATCGTCTTAAACTTTAAACAATATACTATTTGTATAAATTTAAACAAATGCGTATATCTAGTTTAATAATATCCTTTTTAAGTACATCTATATGGCTTTTGGATACTTAAGGGCATTCTAATTTTAATTATAATTATTTTCTAAATTATATAATGATTATTTTTTAATATAATTTTTTAATATAATCTTTTAATATAATTTAATTTGGATTACCTTCGGGTTGATGAAAATCTTAAGTCTTTTCTTTCTCATGTTTGCAAACACTTTAAATATGGTATTATACTATAATATAAATCCTTATAAATTTTATAGTCAGAAATGTTATGCCATTAGATTAATTCACTATTTCTAACTAACATAAATATTCGAAATTTAATTGACTATTTATAATTAACTTAAGGATTCGAAAATAAACCGTCATATAACTACACCCAAATATATATTTGATGTTTTCATTAATTGACTATTTCTAACTAATTTAAGGATTCGAAATTAATCATTCACCAAGCTATGCCCAAATATATATTTATATATATATTTTTACATTATCTAATTATACGCTGTTTATCCATGACAATACAAGTCTCCCTCCCTGTGTTTTAGACTATAAAACTTTTTTTTCTCCTCTTCTCTCTATCCTTAATCAATTTTCTTTTGCTTTCGTACATAAGATACTTCTATATTTCTAGTCATTCTCTCTTTCTTCACCTGTTTCTTTCTCTGTCTTTCACTTCCTCTTTCTACAATAATGTGTTATCCATATATTACTTTATTTAAATTATTTAAATTTCTAACAGTTATGTAGGTTTATATTATATTAATAGTTATTTATTATTATGTATCTTTATAAGCTTTCTCACCCGCACCCTCTGTATTATATGTCTCAATCGTAAGGTATATAAATATTGAGTTTTGATCTAACTTATTCACTGCCATGACTGAATTTTAACCATCAACATAGTCAAGGTATGTCAAGAAACAACTTATATTATCTGATGAGGACGTACTGTTGAAAATAGCTCAGTACCTCTGAAATATGTATAATAAAATATACTTGATCACATGAATGTCTATATTTGTTAATATTTTGAAATAATATATATATATATATATATATATATATATTTATTAAAATAACAGATTAATATTTGCTCTACGGTTCTTATATATTTGATATATATTTATCCTTATCGAGCCCTCTTTGGCTTTTAGTCTTCAAATTTATTATTATTACTATATATATATATACACACATATATATATATATATATAATAACTAGAAATTGATTAACATATAAATATACATGAATAATCACAGGAGATAATTTTAGCCAGCGTGTAACCACGCATAACTTGTTACACTTTCCTTGTTGACAATCCAATAATATCCACTTTCCGTGACTTACCATCTGATTAATTGGTGAAATATATTTCTTTAATGGGATATATACAAGGAAGGTTAATCATACTTTAAGGTAAATATTACCTATACTAGCTATGCGTGGTTACACGCGGGCTAAAATTATCTCCTGTGATTATTCATGTATATTTATATGTTAATCAATTTCTAGTTATTATTGTATGCTCAGACTTATCTTAGAGCTTAATTTCCAGGATGTATGGCGCATGTTTATGACATGACACCCACAATTTCGATTTAGATTAAATTCATTTAATTTATCTTAATTTTGGATATATATATATATATATATATATATATATATATATATATATATATATATATATATATATATATATATACAGGCGCGTGGCTGAATCGTTAGAGAATAATATATATGGAGAATAGAAATGGGTGGGTAGTTGCTATTTAAGGTAACTTAAAATGCAATGGGAGTACGAAGTATATTATATTAGATTATCGATATAAAAGACACCGAAGCGAAAAGCGAAAACCAACCAAACAGTGAGTGTGTTCTGTTATTAATTCTGGCAATATTACACAAATATGACCCTCCCCAAGTATAACAATATATATATATATATATATATATATATATATATACATATATATATATATATATACATATATATATATATATACATATATATATACATATACTCTCTCTCTCTATATATATATTAATTCAAAATATTAACAAAATAGATATTCTTGTGATCAATTATATTTTATTATACATATTTCAGAGGTACTGAGTTAAGTTCAACAGTACGTCCTAGTCAGATAAAATAAAATGATACATGACATACCCTGACATAGTAGATGGTTAAGATTCAATCAAGGTAGTGATTAACTTATGACAAAAGTCAATATTTATACCCTAATATTGAGAACATGAGATAACGTAATACAAACAATATTGAGAGTGTATGTAATAGATTTTAAGAAATACATGGCATCAATATAACAGTTGTAAAAATTTTTAATTTTTTAAAATCTACTAGAGAAAGAGGAGGGAAAAGAAAGCATAGAGAAAGAAACAGCTGATGTGATATATTTAGTAAGTGGCTTGAGAAGACAGATGAAAGATGATTAAAGAGAGAGAGAGACAAAGGGGAGTCATTTATGTTCAAGTTTCTATACACACAGAATTCTATATAATATAGTTGGCGGTTAATTTTCAAAATATTTAATTTATGTTATTTCAGGGTAAGTAATAACATAAATTAAATAACATTCAAAAGAAGTAACATTCAAACACCAACCAGATGTGAGAAAAACCACAAACCCTCCATCTCAATTGTACTTTTGAAAAGCAGAAGAACTGCGAAACCGGTAAAGTAAACAAATAAATATATTTTTATAAAAAAAGACTCCAGTTGCATTTTCGATTTCATCCTTTTTCCTTATATATATATATATCAACTAGAAATAGATTGACATATATATATATATATAAAATAAACATACGAAACAATCACAGGGAATAATTTGTAAAGAATGTAAGCACACATAGCTAGGTAGGTAACTAATTAGAGTTTAACTAGAGCTTCAAATATAGATATCTTTTAAAATGATTAATCTCCTTTGTATATATTTCTTTAAGTAAGAAATATATTTCACCTATTAAACCGTAAATCACAGCAGTTAAATTCTTGGATGTTCACCAAAGGAGAAGAACCATCTGCGTTTACAAAGGAAATGCAAATCTGTGAATGACTCGAACCACGTGTTGCATTTTTTTTAAAATACACACATTGCACAACGTCATCCCAGTGGCGTAAATAGGACCATCGACAGCCAGAAATAGCAGCCGAGCCTATTCAACTGAATTAGCTCAACAATCAAGGGGCCGTATATATATATGCAAAATTAAAATTAAGGGTTGTCATGTCTGAGAGACATGCGCCATATCCACTGTAGAATAAGCTCAAAGATTAGATCAGAGCATTACATATCAACTAGAAATAGATTGACATATATATATATAAAATAAACATATGAAACAATCACAGGGAATAATTTGTAAAGAATGTAAGCACACATAGCTAGGTAGGTAACTAATCTTTGAGCTTATTCTACGGTGGATATGGCGCATGTCTCTCAGACATGACAACCCTCAATTTTAATTTTGGATATATATATATATATATATCCTTGAGCAAGACACTTTATTTCACGTTGCCCCTCTACACGGAGTTGCGACCGATATTAGCAATTGGAAGGACCATCGGAAACAGTGTTTCCTCGGTCGGATTTGACTATATATATATATATATATATATATATATATATATATATATATTTAGTTAATATAGAAATGGCTTCTACAGGACTAGAACTGTTTCATTCGTGAGAAATCATCGGGAAGCCGACTGTCCAAGTAATATGGTGATATTTATGGTGGTTGATGGATTTAAAGAAAGGGGATTCTTTAAAAACTATATTTAGAGAAAAAATAGTGTATCCCCTTTCTTTAAATCCATCAACCGATGACCTCCACCCATCCCAATCACCACCCTCTCCTACCACCAGAAAATGTGTAAACACCACCATATTACATTGACAGTCGGCTTACTGATGATTTTTCCTGAATGAAACAGTTCTAGTCCTGTAGAAGCCATTTCTATATTAAATATTCACACTCTGCTATATATTGAGTACCTTACTGTCATTACCTCGGATTGATCCCGTGATAAACACACACACACACACACACACACACACACACACACACACACACACACACACACACACACACACACACACACACACATATATATATATATATATATATATATATAGTAAGGTTTATTATTGGTTGTGTCAAACGGTCCAATAAACTTTTGTTAGCAATATTAAGTTCTCCACGCTTTTGTATATCTCCAATTCCATTTATGGGAAGAGCTAGATGATGTAAAACGGAGTATTTGTATCAAAATAAAGATCCGAAGGCATGGTATAAATTTCCAATCATTTTAATCACGACACATGTTTCAATAAGATATAGATCGATCGTGTAGCCATGCGTCGGTGTGTGTGAGTGTGTATGTACCCACTCACATTAACTGTGACCGACTGTAATTCTACAGATTTGATTGATGTCCAGCGTCTTTTACAGCTATTGACAGATAGAGACTTGATAGTTTTATGACCCTAACTGAAGACGATAGCAGTCGTCGTGTTCTGACTCCTTGATCTTCATATGAGGGACTAAACTCTGTGAGTAAACATTAATTTTCTCCCTCATATCAAGGATTTGAAGCCAATTCTTTTTCACCTGACGAGATCAGTGATAATCGATCATGGCTACACGATCGATCTATCTCTTATTGAAACATGTGTCGTGATTAAAATGATTGGAAATTTATACCATGCCTTAGGATCTTTATTTTGATATATATATATACATACAAATAAGGATTCAGCGAGAATCGCATTTCGGCAGGCAGGAAAAGCGAAGCAAAACGCAAAAATCAGAAATGATACTGGCAAAGTGCTCAATAGTTAAAAACCAGAGCTAAACGATGTGAAGAAGCCATACAAAACTGAAAAGGTGGTCAAGAAGGCATTAACCACCCAAGCCAAAAACCAAATCAAGCTAAACAGGTCAAAACAAAATAAATATATATATATATATATATTATTATGTAATAAACAACATAAGGCAATTATTCCATTTACCAGTGGTTTCTTAAAAGCAAAAGGTTTTGCTTTCAATCCTCAGAATGAAAAAATCCTGGTTTGTTTATTGAATTTGGATCTTAAAAACAAAAAAAGCAAGCTATATGAAAGTGAGGCTGGAGAAGGAAGAAGGAAAGGGAAAAAAAAAAAAAAAAAAAAAAAAAAAAAAAAGACTACCCATACAACCACACATACACGAAAACACACACACACACACACACACACACACACACACACACACACATACATACACACGCGCATACACACGTTATTCCGGGTTGAATCGGAGGCAGCCACAGTAAGCAAGGCACTCAGTACACCGCAGAGCATGAAGGTTATAATACAGATGAGAATCTGTGTATGTATACAAACACACACACACACACACACACACACACACACACACACACACACACACACACACACACGCATGTGTATGCGCGTACGCACGCACGCGTATACAAATATAAATATATTTCCCCCATACACATGTGTGTGCGTGCATGCGCGCATACGCGCAGGGTATATTCTGTTGAAAGTGTCTCCTGAATTTATCGCTACAGTTGTATAGATTATACTTAGAAATTGTCTACAGAATTCCCTAAACCTTCGTCAATTTACCTTTAAGAATTTAGCTTTTAAGGAATCTCCCCTTCCTCCAAAACTATCTACCATGAGTGACCCCATACTGAT
>OZ024751.1:1495716-1508216 GCA_964016885.1 Eledone cirrhosa
TATAGGGGGAGGATAAGTGATAGAGAGATATTATGTATAGAGGGAAATTGAGAGCCATGCAGTGTTTATAGAGGGAGTGTTGGAGGGGAATAGATCGTTTATAGGGTGATGGGTGAAAATAAGTGAGATGAACAGATAGCATTGAAAGACCGAATGAGGGGAGACAGAAAGAGAGAAAGAGTGAGAGAGAAAAAGAAAGAGAGTGAGAGCTAGGGAAGTAGAGAAAAGGAAAGAGAGAGAATTATAGGTGAAGAGAAACAATGATGAATAGAATGGTCACTCGGCATTGCCTGGGACCTATAGCAGTACGTTTGTAGTCAATACGTTGAATGAGAATGAAATAGGTCAGTGGAGGGCTATTACAATTTATTCCAGTCAAATAGCTGAGTCAATTATATTGACTACAGACGGTGGTGGATTAGAAGAATCGTTAGAGCATCGGACAAATTCTTAGCAACATTTGTTCCGGCTCTTTAGGCTCAGTGCTCGAATCTCTCCTTCCGTCCTTCTATATTCGATAAAATAAAGTATCAGTCCGGTACTGAAGTCGAGGTAATCGACTTGGTGAGGTTGATGGTTGTGGATGTATGGTGATGGGTTTGGTGGTGCTGGTGGGGATGATGAATGCGACATGATATTTACAGGATCGAATGTTACAATGTTAAAATATGACAGAGAAAACAATGGTACTGAAATGAGAGATGGTGTGGTAAGGTATTGGTGATTATCCCTATGTTGAGTTCGACTTAGGGTTTCTCCTTGGCACCAACACATACCACACCTAACACCCCACTCTAATCACCGCATGTGTGTGTGTCTGTGTGTACGTGTGTTTATGGACTCACCTACATCACGTATCCCCACTGGCGTATATATACGCACATGTGTATGTATATACTATGTCTGGGTGGCTGCGTGTGTATATGTATCTATATGCTTTTACATACACTCTGATTATTAACTCCTTATAACTTGAGTCCCCTTAACAATCCACTACCACACCTAACACCTCCACCCTAAACACCACAACCTTTCATCCAGTACCATAAACTGCACCACCACCACACCCACACCCCACACAAAGATCATCCCCACATACATGCCAAACTATCTAGCGACAATCAGCACCCCATACACCGACACCCACCTCAACATACGTCCCGCACCACCAACTAATCACCCCCATCCCCACATACACTACAGGCAAAAACATCCCTCTGAATTAAGCCACCAATCAAAACAAATCTCACTGACCAGCATAGAAACATCAGACTTTCTCATACGCCATGTATAATCATTTTTTCATTACAATTAAAAGGGGTCTGACGAGCAGTGGATTACAGAGTCGGGCTAGGTCGATACTGATCGAACCTTCAGCTGATCGGTGGCGAAACGCGCGTCACCAAACAATAAACGTATTGAAGGAGTAACCATTCGTCCTTGTTTTATTTTATTATATTACACTCTGACTAGCTCTACACCTCGACACTGAAGTGAACTTAAACATCGAGTGTTCACCCGAGTGGACCTACAGTTACACTCCCTCGATATATATATATATATATATATATATATATATATATATATATATATATATATATATATATATATATATATATATATATATATATATATATATATATAGTCCTGAACAAGGCACTCATATTCGCGATGAATAGGACAGGCCTAACACGCGACGAGGTCCGAATCATACACGCCGCCAGAAAGACCCTGATCCGATTCGGTGGGGACATATGGACCCGGAGCGACTGGCCAAATAATTTTGACATTACAATGGGCTCCAGTGACTCCGCGCAGCTAACGGACTTGGTTGGGATATACATACTCTACGAGATCAGGAGAGAAATACCCAACCGAGACGACGCACTATTCACCGTAGTGGACCACAGCACCACAATGGTCGAAAATACGAAGAGGAGAATTAGGCACTTCTTTAGCAAGGTAGGACTTAAGGTAGAGATGGAACCCAATAGAAAAATAGTGAATTTCCTGGACACCACCCTCAACCTCAACACCAAGCTACACCACCCATATCATAAACCCAATGAGAAGCTGGTGTATATCAACGCTGGGTCTAATCACCCTAGATCTATAGTTAAGGCCGTAGTTAAGAGTGTCTCTGACAGGATCTCTAACTTGTCGGCCAATAAAGAGATCTTCAATAGTAATGCTGATTACTATAACTCAGCGCTAGTTAAGGCGTCCCACAGCGATATGATCAGCTATAACCCTAAGGGACATGATCGAGATGACCCAAGTGTACCCCGGACCAATACCCTCAGGGGCATGAGTCGCCCACCTAATACCTCGGTGACCAGTAGTAACACTCCCAGACCCCTATCCGTCACCACCCCCGGTAGAAGGTCCCGCATACCCCACCGGTCTAATACCTACAACGCTGAAGACCACTGTGCTGCGGAGCATAGGCACCCCTGGACCGGCCCCACAACCCGCCGAAACCTAATTGAGCAGGGAGGCCGCACCTCGCAGGTTTATAACCCCACGGCGGGCCCATATAACCCTCATGATAGTGACCGCTCCGCACACCCGAGTGACACCAACCGAGCTCGACCTGAGCTGTGCACAACCACGCGATGGCCCACGGCGGACACCCAACAACCCCGCAAGAATAGGACCAGGAAAGTCACATGGTATAACCCTCCACACTCGGTGGGTCTACGTACCAGCCTGGCTAGAACATTCTTTAGAGTACTGGATAAATGTTTCCCTAGGGCCCACAAGTACCATAAAATATTCAACAGGCACACAGTGAAACTTTCCTACTCAACCACACGCTCCGTAGCCCAGCACATAGCTGGCATAAATAGGAATAGGCTCACTGCCTCTAATACCACCGTAAACCTCGGAGCCACCCAACATAACCAGCACGCGGGACGAAACGGAACCCAGACAGGCCCAACTAGCACACCGGAACCCAACGACCTTGTGCTGATTGCGGAGGCTACCCAGCCAACGCCGAGTGATGGCAACCACGCGGTACATGTGGTGGGGATTAAGAAGTCATGTAATTGCAGAGACCCATCACTATGCCTCCTTAGTAATGAATGCATGACGAAATACGTGGTCTACAGGTGTAAGGTCACAACCCCTAACTCGGAGCACCACTACATAGGATCCACAGCGACGAGCTTCAAAGATCGGTGGTATAACCATCGCTATTCCTTTAGCAGAATAGATAAGAGGAAATGTACGGCCCTTTCTGAATTGATCTGGAAGCTCAAACTTGAAAAGACCCCGCACTCTCTGGTCTGGTCCGTGGTTAGAAAGGTTCCCCTAGACAGAGGCGGGTCTGGTATTTGTAACCTCTGTCTTAGTGAGACACTCGAGATTCTTCATGGCGGAACCCAGCTATTAAACAGAAGGGCCGACTTATTCGGTGCCTGCAGACACCTAAGGACGGGAACTTTCCTCAAGCTATATGGATAAACCCGGTTACGGCCTCCCACAACGCCCCCCCCTGTAGGTCCCCTACACTCCGTACCAATGACCAATGGACAACAACAACCACCCATAGTTTGTGGTCCCTATGGTGGATGGTCCACCGGATCCTCTACTGGTTAGGAGTCATCTAAACCACGTTTTATTGAACCTGATTTTATATATATATGTATATATATATATCATGTGTCTATATGTATATATTTTATATGTGTATATATGTGTATTTTATATATATGTATGTATATATATGTATATATTTTATATATATATATATGCTTGTGCGTACATACATGCATACATATATATATACACACCTGTATAGATATGTGTGTGTAGATGTGTGAGTGTCTGAGGGGGTAAGTGTGAGTGTATGTACAAGTCAACCAGCATAAAACTTTTATTTCTAAATTTTCTAAACTATCTAAGTATTGGACTCTAACCATTATATTAAGTAATACCACCTTACATTTTGTATGTGTGGATGTGTGTCTGTGTGTGTGTGTGTCTGTAGAGGTGGGTGTGAGTGTAGTGCAAGCCAACCTACATAAGTCTTTTTATTTGTAAATGTTCTACTCCAACCATAAATTTCAGTAGCACCACTCCACATAAATTCCTCAATTTAAGAATGACCTGTAGTATCTATTTCATACTATTAACCTTAATTGAATATATATCTGACCAGGAATGCTTTTTGTGAAAATCAGTCATATGGAACTATTGTCATCTTGCCTGACGGTTTGAACTTTACAACACCACCTGCCTCTTTGAGGTCCAATACCAACCCTACTACCATATACAAACTGACCAATGAGAATCAAGACTATTCCTGCTGACAACATTAAATTATTCCTAACAAGCTCATATGTCCCAAGGCTCTGATACCATCAACACTATAAACACAGAGCTGGCATATCTAAGAACTGACTAACTGCCTGATGAGGTCATAGCCATACAATGAAAGTATATACTTTCCTTATGCATATTAACGGCTGAGCAGCCTAATTTGCATATCGAGTGAGTTCAGTCGGCTGGGCGCACCGAAAACGATAAATGGAATAGAAAGAATACATACATACTTACATTTAAGTAAGTGCCGTGCGAAGAGTGAGAAATGAAATTTCGTTTCATTCTATTCCATTTATCGTTTTCGGTGCACCCAGCCGACTGAACTCACTCGATATGCAAATTAGGCTGCTCAGCCGTTAATATGCATAAGGAAAGTATATACTTTCAGACGTTCAACCATCTGGCAGGAAGGTATACGATGCTGACGATAGCTAATAAGCTTGAATCTAGTACACCGTTCCTGTGTCAGTGTTGAACAAAAAGGTGACGTGGTTTCCTAAACACTGTACGGCGTAATTCGGGCTGTTTGTTTGTTTACAAACAAACAAACCGATACGTGCATATATATATATGTGTGCTTGTATGTATATATATACATACTACTGTACGTCTGTATACATATATGTATGTACGTATACATACATACATACTTACATTTAAGTAAGTGCCGTACTAAGAGTGAGAAATGAAATTTCGTTTCATTCTATTCTCTCTATATATATATACATATATATATATATATTTAAGGTCGAGTGATGCAATTCCGAGTGATCAGCGGCCTTTCGACTCACCTGATCAATGAAATAATTGTTAATACTGTAAATAAAACCCTTTTTGTACAGCCGACCATGTTATTCTTCACCCTTTCATTATATATATATATGAAGGAATTGGTAGTTTACTTGAAGCATTGTGTAGTGAGGTATAAACGTTTGAAGTTAGAAGGCCAGAACAATGCAGGTTTGGATAATAAATGCAAAGGATAACGCTGACAATTAGTCTTTGACCATAATTTATTAGTATATCCTGATATTTCGAGATAATATATCTTCGTCTGAAGAAAGTAAAGGAGTTATCCAGTGTTCGAAGTGGGTTGCCAAGTCAAGCATATATATATATATGTATGTATATATATACACACATATAAATAATCAAAATATGCAAGTCAGAGTGTACACTACACTTTAAAGAGTGAATAAACAGCTTAGTGTGGGAACATGGAGAATTGATGTTAAAGCTGTGAAATCTTGCATGTATTAATTTCAATTTTTCTTCTTAATAACTGCATTGTTTCTTTCTAGGGACTATGTTGAAAAATACACGTCATTGGGCCATGCCACGAAAGTGTCTTGGTCAGCCTATGAACTTTTCAGCAGACCCACGCATAATTTAAATAATTTAAACCACGCATAAATGTTATGCCAAAGTTACGTAGACATATATAAACTAAGATGTACAGTAAAATCTTTTCTTTTGGTTTTACTCTTAAAAAAACAATCTTTTTTCTTTTCAAACTGACACATCGTGAGAAAACTGGGTTATGTCTCTTCAATCGTGAGGACTGAAGTAGCAAATAGCATCTAACATAGTGGATCAGTTAACGAACGCTACCAATCCTATCACTTAAATTAATTAAATCTCGCTATATATTTAACTATATCCCCTGTCTATCTCTCTCTTTCTCTCTCTCTAACTCTCACTCTATCTATTCCTCTAGCTTTCTTCCTCTCTCTCTCACTCACTCTCTCTCTCTCTCTCTCTTTCTCTCTTTTTCGTCAGAACAATAGTCTTTTCATTTCATCTTGCATCTTGCTAGTTATCTTCGGAGTAGATACTCTTATAACTGGAATGCTCTAAAAAATACATTCATTTTCTCAGGATAAGAAGTCTTATTTTTTCATTCTTTTTATGTAATATATATATACATACATATATACATGTGTGTATATATATATATATATATATATATATATATATATATATATATAGATAAATCTACCAAGAGTTTACGGTAGTGTCCAATCCGTATGAAGAAGTCAATGTAATCCGGATATCATGGAAAGAAGAGATGCAATGAAAAATCACTTTCGGTGAAAGATAAACGGAATACAGAGTCAAGATAAAATATTAAAAAAATAATGAATAAAACAATGAAACAGTTCCTTATATTAAACAAAAAAAGTTCATTATTTAACGATCGTTTCTAGGATATATATGTGTTAGAATTGGCATGCATATTCAACAGATCTATGTACAAAATTATACAAAATTATACAAACTATCAAAATTAAATATACATACCAACACATATATATGCCGTCAACACATATATATGCCGTCTTCAGAAATAATATATATATATATATATATATATATATATATATATATATATATATATATATATGTGTGTGTGTGTGTGTGTGTGTGTGTGTGTGTGCGTGTGTGTGTGTATGTGTGTGTTTGCGTGTATGTGTGTGTATGTGTGTGTTAGTTATTAGTCGTTGACTTCTCTCTTTAATCCAATGTATACATACACTGTTGAATTATAAGAGTGTTTACATGATGAACACATTGTAATACAACATATTGTTATAGCTCATATAAACAAGTTCTCTCTTAATCTCTCTCTCTCCCTCTCTATCTCTCTACTCCCTCCCTCTCTCTCTCTGTATATATATATATATATATATATATATATATATATATAGAGAGAGAGAGAGAGAGAGAGGGTGTGAGATAGACGGATTAGATAATGTATGTGTGTTTGTATGTGTTTGTATGTGTCTGTGCGCATATATATATATATATATATATATATATATATATATATATATATATATATATATATATATATATATATCGTTATACTTTGGGAGGGTCATGTTGCCAATAAGAAACACACGCACCAGGTGCTTTCACTTCAATTTATTATAAATTAAATTTATAAATTTAAGAATTTATAAATTTCCGGTTGGTTGGTTCCACAACCGGACGGTTGTTCACATATTGTCAAAGTTCTTTCGTCACACATTCTGTCACCTCATCAGTGACCGGGGATTCTGTTCTTTGTTTTGTGCCTCTCCCACGCCATGTTGTTTTTGTGTGTGTTGTGTGCTTAGTTTGCGCATGTGTTACATCCGGGTGGCCGTGTGTGTTTTTATTTGTTTATTTACATGTTACTAGTTGGTTGTTTGTTCTATGTGTGTGTGTTTTCATTTTGTTCTTAATTGTAAGTTGTGATGTTGCTATTCCATTCATGTTTTCTATTTAATTTTGGTTGGAGTTCATTTATGTTTATTGCTTCTGTGATTTGTCTAAACATTCCGTCTTTTCTGTGTGTAGATTCTATTTTTATTTCTCTGTTCTCTAATTTCCCCTTATGTTCTATTTTAGCATGTTGGTGGAGTACTGATGAGTCTTTTCTATCTTGAAGCTCTCGCCAGTGTTCATTTAATCGTTCTCCTATACTACGAGCTGTCTCACCTATGTACACTATATTCTTATCTCTACATTGTCCTTCAGTACATCTTATGCTATATACTATGTTTCTAGTTTTGCAGTTAATATGGGGGCTTAGTTTACAGATTATGCATTTCTTATCTAAACAGGGTGGTCTTTGAAAAGGGTATGTATTACTAATAAGTGTTTTTAAGGAGGTACCTGGTCTTTCCACTATCTTAATATGTAGTTTAAGTTTATCTAGGGCCCTTCTAAATTTGTAAGTTAGTTCACCTCTAGGGGTTGTATTGATGAACATTACACTCTGGTATTTATTGCTATCATACCATGAGTTTATTCTATTAACCTTATTCCTAGTTCTTTCTATTCTATTCCAAAATTTGCTCTTATACAAGGGGCAGGTCCCATTTGTATCATTATTTACCATTTTTTCCCACTTGGTTCTGGCTCCTCTATATACTCTGATTTTATCTCTCTGATTGTAACCAAAGAACTGCATACGGTGGATGAAATGTTGTATGTGTCTCTCTAGTTCTTTGGGTTTGCACATGCGGGACACGTTCCTCATTACCCGTACTAAATCCACAATCAGTATGTTGATTTGGTGTGATCCGAAACAGGTGAGTTTTGGTGGATCAAGTATTTGGAAGTCATGGGTTTGGCATAATGGGAATGGAGGATCTGTTTTTTGTTATTAATAGTTTCTAACCAGAGCTCTGTGTCTAGTACAGGTAATCGATGGTTGGCGTATTTGCTTGGGTAGTCTATAGTAACTTTTATACTCTGGTGGATAGAGTTAGCTATTTGCTGGATGCTTTCCATGGTGTTTTTCTCTAATTCCTGACTGTTCTCTAGTGGGTGTGTTTTTACTACGTGTTTATATCATTAACGTAGCGGGAGTACATAATCAGGGTTAAGAGGTTGTCTGCTAATTGTTCTTTAAGTTTATTGTCCCACCATATCATGAATAGGTTAGGTATGTCACCTGCAATGCTAATACCAATGGCTGCTCCCTCCTCTTGGGCATATGTTTTTCCATTAAATTTGAACATATGTTACTTAAGGGTTAATTTTATACTGCCCCCTCCCCCCACCACATGTTCAATAATCTTTTTAGTTCATCATGGTTTTCGAGGGTCCGTATGACTCTGGTCCACCCGTTCCATCTTTCTGTGTGGGTTTTCTTGGCCATTGAGGTAATGGTAGGTTGTCTGCCTCTTGCTGGCCTTATGGGGCAGAGGTTGCTAAGGTCATACGTATCTAGATAATCATTATTATATGTAAGTTTAAGTAGGTGTCGCAGCTCACTGGTATCAATCCCACGGAATTCAACATTGCTCTCACTGATCATTTCCACACATTTCTCCACAGCAAAATCCATGTCAATGGATGGGTATAGGGAACCACATCCATACTACCTATTATACAGTCTGTAAGGTCCTTAGACAGGTTATTTTTGCTGATTCTGCTGAGGAGGTCCTCCGTGCTGTCACATATATCCGGGGAGATTTCAATGAAAGTGCGTTTCTGGACAAGTAACTCTTATATTAAAACACTACCTTAAACACATTCTTATATACACACACACACACATATATATATATACATATACACACCCACTTGTGGGTACAAACGAAAAAAGAAAGATCAATACCAGTTTGACATAACCCTGCATTACCGGCAATTTCAAGATAAAAAGGCATCTACCTCATCAAATATATTGGATGACAAAGTAAAACTAGAGAATAGAGTTTGGGGCCTTATTGTTAAAGATCTCCTCCATTGGTTGCTTCAGGTCACGTGGTGGTGTTGATAAGTCAGCGACAGCAGGTGAATGGATTAGTGCAGTCTGTGACACCCACAGTGTGTTCATGAGTACCATGGTTGCGCCATTGAATCTGGTAACCTTCAGCTTCATATATCTGATGTCACTGGTGGGCTGAATATTCATTTGGTAGATGTAGTGACGTTTTGGTTAATCTGGTGTTCATGTTTTTTTATGGTGTGCACGCTGATTCGAGAGTTGTGAGTGTCTACTCCACACATGTACGTGAGCCGAGTGGAATTAAAATAGTCTTTATGGGATGTTCAGGTCCACTGGTTTGAATTTGGCGTATAGGTTGCTTCTCCGATGGCAGTAATACGTTGAGTCAGTCTCTCTCCTGATAGATAACGCAGTATATGCAAGCTTGCACAGAGGCAGAGTTGACAGTTGCGAACCCCGGTCTACTATGGGGATGCTCTGTACAGAATACTCTATTTAATGCTGGGCTGTTTTGCCCTGGTTCACGGAGCTTCCATATGAAACGGGACAAGGATGTTATTAATGTTGTTCTTGTCCGAAGATAGATACATTGGTAAATATATGTAAATAGATAACTATAGATTGACAGTCAAACAGACAGACAGATACGCAGTCAGACAGTTATAGAAGTAGGTAGGCAGATATATTGATTGACAGGAATGCACATAGATAGATATATAGATAGGTAGCTGGCCAGCTAGCTAGATAGATAGGTAGAGAGATTATTAGATAGGTGTAGATAGATAAATAAATAGCTATACCAGTGGGTAGATAGATAGAAAGACATATCGATAGTTTGACTTATAGACAGAGAGATAGAGATAGATAGAAATAATCGATAAATAGATTGAGAGATAGGCAGACAGGAAGGTAGACAAACAGACAGAGAGACAAAGAGACAGATAAATAGGTAAATAGATATATAGATATAAATATGGATATATGTGATTGTATTTATTGTCAGAAGATAAATACATAGCTAGCAGCTATAGACAGTTGCTGCATGACCACTGAACATCTTGTCGCCATAATGTGAGAGAGATAGGTAGGAAGTCAATATCAAATTATCATTTCCCTGTCAAAGTTAGCACATCACTTGTGTCTATCTATTTTTTTATAAATATGTCTATGCAGGAGTAGGTAGGTGTGCATGTACGTATGAAGCGATAGAGTGTATAAGCCGCCCGATTTCCCATTTCTTATGGTTATTTAAATATTATATATATGTGTATAGACCATCTGATGAAAGTCCAATGAGGCTTGAAAACCGATTAAAGGTTTTTGTTAGTTTTTCAATTTACGAATATTTAGAATATTTACATGTCTGTGGATTAAAATGTGTAAAATTTATATACACATTCATGCCGTCTCTATTACATGTATTTTGTATATATACAGATATATCTATGTGCATCGGTTGCTTAATTCACAACTTTATATACACATATATATGCTTATGTGTGTGTGTATGTATATGTGTACGTATATGCATACACATATGCATACGTAATAATATATGTATATATGTATATATATATATATATATATATATATATTACGTATTACAAATGTTTCTCCGGCTAACAGCTTTAGGTGCGATCTGTTTGTGGATCGAACCTGACTCTGGATTCGCAAGTTCCTCAGATACGTCTAGTGATTTCGAAGCCAATCCTCTTTCTATTGGACTCTGCCCTTCGAATTTCTATCATTTGCCTTCATCCTGTTTGCACTGTACTCTGGTTGGTAGTTCGGGACGTCATCTTTGTGTATGACCATTCAAATCTGCTCACTGACCATTCAGGCGTGAGCCGGCACTCACCTTAATCCTGTCGCCAGAAATGTATATATATATATATATATATATATATATGTGTGTGTGTGTGTGTGTGTGTGTGTGTGTGTGTGTGTGTGTGTGTGTGTGTGTGTGTGTGTGTGTGTGTGTGTGTGTATATGGGTCGGGCTATATATGTAAGTGTATATATGGGCATATATACGTGTACGTATGTGGGTGTGAGTGTGTATGTGTATATATACTTAGTACTTATATTTCCTCGGGTATAACCGGATTGGCCACCATTTTACAGTCGTCATTTATAACTTAATCCAAATAGATTTTTGTTGTTCGATCACCTTTGATTTCTTGTAGACTAAAGAATCGAAGAGGTGGCGATGGGTAGGCTAGGGTGGGGGTGGTGAGGCGATCGATGGGCAGGTGGTGGGGATTATCTGATTTCAGATTAGTACTGCCATTATTGTTAAATTATACAGTCTACCTATCTTGTTACTTGTAAAGCATGTGGGATGTGGGAAGGAGGAGATATAGGGTGGCGGTAAGGGTGGTGAGGGTGGTGGAGGTGTTGGTGGAGATGGTGAGGGCGGTGATGGTGGTGAGGAACGTGGAGGTGAGTGCGGTGGGGGTGATGGTGGTGGTAGTACTCATTGTGTTGTTGATGTTGGTGGTGGTAATAGTGATGGTAATGACGATAACAGTAGTGAGGGTGGTGGTTTTAATGGTGATGGATGTGCTAGTGTTTGTTGGTGGTGGCTGTGGTAATGGTATTGGTGGTGAGAGTGGTCGGGAGGGAGGGGACGATGGTGGCGTTAATGGTGATGCTGATGCTAGTGTTTGTGGTATGGCGGCTGTGGTTGTGGTGCTGCTGGTGGTAGCTGTGGTTGTAGATATGGTTGTGGTGGTAGTTATGGCGGGATGGAAGCATGGGTTGGAGAATCTGCTTCAGTATTCGATTGGTATCGATCTGACAACAAAGCACAAATGTCATTCAGTGTTTGTTTTGGAGGCAATCCTCTTTTGTTTCCGACTTTTAAGCTGTCAAAGAACGCCACTACCACTACCACTACTACCACCACTACTGTCAAAGAACGCCACTACAACCACCACCAACACCAC
>OZ024751.1:1513216-1515716 GCA_964016885.1 Eledone cirrhosa
CGTCCATGCTCGAGAGACGCGGCAGGCCGTCGAGGTATGAACCAAAGTCCATTGCCCCGTTCGACGCACCGCCACTCTGCCCGAACAGTTGCGCAAAGTGCCGCTGAAAGGCCGCGCACATCCGCTTGGGGTCAAGTAGCACGCGTCCGTTTTGGTCTTTCAAAGATCGAATCGGGGACTTGTTGCCACTTTTCGCCTCTGTCACTCGGGCCCAGCTAACAGTTTTCGCTCTCTCGTTTCCTAGAGCACGTGATTTACTTCTGACCACGCAGCCTTCGTGTTTTGCTTCGAAGAACTGGTCCAGTGCCGTTCTCGTTCCTAGCACTCTAGCTACATTGTCTCTCCTAAGCGCCTCCTCTACCTTGGCTACTAGTTCCGTTTCTGTTTTGTTTCTCTCTAAGGCTCACTCTCTGCTAAAGTCTATCGACTCTACTCTAATTGATTTCTTGAGGGAGTACCACCATCTGTTGTTGACAATGGCTCCCGTCAATTGTTGTTTAACTAATCTACTTATCCGTTCACTCTAGGCTTTACGTGTCGGTAGCGACACGTTCAGCTTCCAGTATCTGGGCCCTTGTCTATGTATTCTATCACGGTTGACTATGCAGATGACTAGTTTGTGGTCTGAATAGGCAATCATGTGCATTTGTGGATAGCTTAACATCTTCTTGTCCTTCTCTCTAATGAAAAACCTATCGAAATACGATCTAGATGTCCCGCTGCGGATTGCCCACGTCCACTGTGGTGCAGGCGGGAAATCTAGTCGATATCTATCGGCCAGCTGGAATTGGCCGATTAGATTTTTGAGGCTGTTGCACCCCCCTCTACTGGGACATAGTCCCATCATGCATCTAGGATACCATTCCAGACCCCAACTAAAAGTAAGAAGCGAGACGTTCCCAGAAAAGACTCTAGACGCTTAAAGAAGTCTGGCCGCGATAGCGATTGCCACGGTCGGGGCATAAACGGCCACCAGTCTGAAGGCTCCACCTCCAATACTGTTCACGTCTAGGACTACTACCAGTCTACCCTCCGGGTCCAAGTGTACTTGCTGTACTTCGACGTCCAGGTTTTTCCGAAACATGACAGCTACTCCCCCTCCACCTCCTGACTGACAGAGTGATGCGTAGATCTCAAAATCATTGAAGATGGGGGTTAGTTGCTGCCTGTTGTGGATCCTGGACTCGGTGATGGCTATCACATCCATACCGTGTGACCTAAAGTCGTTTAAAAGTTGGCCCTGTTTCCAGGGCATCCCTAGGCCACGCACATTCAACTCGTAAACTAGCCATGTTGGTGGAGAAGAGTTGGAGAAAAAGGACGAAAAGGTGCACTTATCTTTTCGTTTCCTGGAGATCGGGTTGTTCAATCTCCATTTGGGTGGGGTGGGGAAACATTTTAACAGGACGAGGTTGATGGGTTCCTGGCAGGGGTTGCCCACGTCCTGCGAAAATGGCAAGTAAGTATGTTTTGAAACAGTGACCAGGTTTGAAATTAGAAAATATATAGCTTTTACCGTATTTTTTACTAAACCCCATTATCAGGCTAAAATTCCTTTAGTCAAAAATACGGTGAAAGCTATATATTTTCTAATTTCAAACCTGCTCACTATTTCAAAACATACTTGATATATATGTATATATATATATATATATATATATATATATATATATATATATATATATATATATATATATATATACATATATATATATATACATATATATATATATATATATATATATATATATATATATATATATATATATATATAGTTTTGCGAGGTTTTTGATATGAAATCGTGTGTCGAAACAAATATTGTTATACTTGGGGAGGGTCATATTTGTGTAATAATATTGCCAGAATTAATAACAGAACACACTCACTGTTTGGTTGGTTTTCGCTTCTGTATATTTTATATCAGTTACTTTAATTTATTCGGTCCTCAATGTTATCAAACACCATATACTCAAACACTCAGCAATTTCCAGTAGTGCTAAGTTTAATATTCTGATCGCAGACTTGATACGAGTGATGAAGAACGTGTCCCGCATGTGCGACCCAACAGAAATGGAAAGACACATCATCAACCGCATGCAGTTCTCTGGCTACAACCAAAGAGACAGAATCAGAGTATACGAAGGAGCCACGGAGAAGTATAAGACCCTCATAGAAATGGACATGAAAGGAATTTGCCCATTATACAGGAGCAAATCATGGAATAGCTGAGATAGGACTAGACATAAGAGGAAAGCCACCTCATGGTACGACAACCAGAGATACCAGAGTGTCATGTTTGTGGACGCTACCCCTGGAGGGAAATTAGCTAACCAGTGTAGAAAGGCCCTGAGAAAGATCCACTTAAAGATTAAGGTGGTAGAAAAGCCAGGAACCACCATAAAATCCCTGATCAGCAAAACCTACCCTTTTAAGAAAACCCACTGTATTAATAGGAAATGTATTATATGTAAAGTAAACCCCCGGGTAAACTGTAAAACTA
>OZ024751.1:1520716-1523216 GCA_964016885.1 Eledone cirrhosa
TGTTAAATAATTTGTTATTTGTTTAGTTTAACCCCTCGTCTGGGTTTGCGGTTGGTTAACAAATTTTCACCCCTTTTAGGGGCGAAATTTATAATTTGTTATTTTGCAAAGTCGTTTGACTACAATAATGAACGCCATTACTACGTCACATACGAACAAAAATGCCACGCCCACCAAGGAAAGTGATAGAGAGAAGGTAGGAGTACAACGCTCTAAGCCTTCCCTCCTCACTCTCTCAAAAGATGTTATGGAAACGAATTTACCTAAAAAATGTGTGTAAATGGGTGCAAATCCAAACAGTTACAATAACACAAACAAAAACAACAATGACAACAACACCACAACCAACAACAGCAATAACGACAACACCAACAAAGAAAAAAATGAAGACAACAGGAACAACAACAACAATGATAACAACACCATAGTAAACGGACCCACAACCGGAGTCTCTTTTGCACAGGCCGTCCGAGAGACGGAAACTTACACATTATTGGACATATCAAATGCAAAAAACTTGCTAAAGGAAGCAAGAAAGTAGGTAACTCTCGGGAAGGTGGCGAATTTTTAATTACCTCCCCCAAGAAATTCGAAGGAATACAGTACTAAGGACTGTAACCTTCAGGACAATTTCGAACACTACTAGGAAACCGGCTCAATTATCGCAAACCGAAAGCTGGTCCTAAGAAATGCGATGGAAGATATTTCTTTCATTCAGAAAGGAAGACTATACGGAAGTCTGTCGATTTTAATGAAAGACCAATTGACGGCACAGAAATATTCTGTGTCGCCCATTGTGTCCAAGCAATACACCTTTTTCCTCACATACTTGGGGAAACGCACACAAAAAATAAGAATCTCGAGCATCCGGCCAAATGCGAGCATTTGGTGGGTGCTCACTGGATTCATAGAAGAAGAAGACACTATTCTTTCGGTAGGCAAATCCACCAGGGGCGTATTTGGCGGTAATAGCGTTGAAGTTCTGGTCCAAATGAGACCAGAACGGATAGCTAAAATACCGCAGCGTGTGTCCCTGGATGGAGTTGCCTTCATAAACATATCTGTTGAGGGCAGGCGGCCTTCATGCTACCACTGTTCAAGCAGTGGTCACCTAAGGGCGTCCTGTCCTCAGTTGAGTGCCCTGAAAAAAGGGTCACTATTGCCCACATCTAGAACAGTAACACAACCACCACCACCACCACCACAACAACAACAACAACAACACGAAAAAATAACAACACAGAACACAGTCCCACCCAACCCCTCCCCACCCAATTCAACTCCAGAAACACCCACACATATAAAGGCTCCTCCAAATGTACCCCTCCCCAACAACAGGAACATCACAGCGGATGAGGCCCCACCATCGTCACCAAGTGACGATGAGGGAGAGCCTTTCCGTCCGATAAAAAGAAAAAAGAACAGACACCACAGACAAAAATACAATAAACACACAACCACTAACACAAACAACACAAACATCACAAACAACCCCCCTCCCGAAAACAAAACGACAACACTCCAAACACCTACAACAAAGCGAAAACATACACAAGAAACACAGACAAAAACTAACACGACATAACAGAAACACTACACATACATAAACTCAAACAATAAAACACTAATTAAGGCCATCGCTAAAAGCCCTTCGGTGGAAACCGAAGGGAAACAATTCACAAAATGTTCAAATAGACCAAACTTAATAATGTGCGTCTGTACACATATATGTATGTACGTATACATACTTATATTTAGGTATCAGCAGTGAGAAATGAAATTTCGTTTCATTCTTTTTCATATCGTTTTCGGTACGCCCGGCCGACTCACTCGATATGCAAATTAGGCTGCTCAGCCGTTAATATGCATAAGGCAAGAATATACTTTCAAACGTTCAATCATCTGACAGAAAGGTATACGATGCTGAAGATAGCTAATAAGCTTGAAACTAGTACATCGTTCCTGTGTCAGTGTTGAACAAAAGGGCGACGATGGTTGCCGAGCACTGTACGGCGTAATTCGGGCTGTTTGTTTACAAACAAACCGAACATTATAATAAATATTCGGTAAACCCATAAGTACATATATATATGTGTGCATGTATGTATATATATACATACTACTGTACGTCTGTACACATATATGTATGTACGTATAAATGCTTATATATATATATATATATATATATATATATATATATATATATATATATATATACTATAAACTATGTCCTTAGAATCATTTGATAAGATATATACTCAATTTTTTCTAACAAATAGCATAATCAACCACACAAAAAAACAATTAAACCAGGCTATACGATTAAAAGGCACCTGTGAAGAAATAATAGATAAATAAACGATAGTCATTTATTCGCGATCAACAGCCATAGAATATTTACCCATCATTTCAATAGCACGTGGAAATCGATTAAATATATCGTCAACCATACATAATTAGGTATAAAATTAAAGTAAGAAAAAAAAATGCATATACACAT
>OZ024751.1:1528216-1530716 GCA_964016885.1 Eledone cirrhosa
GTGGCACTGGAGTAGGCCACAAACTGTGAGATGGCGTGCGGAGTGTCCAGGGCCACCAAAGTGGCGGGCGATGGGGGAACTGCCCCCGAGACGAATGTCCCGGAGGTGCTCCGTGACTCGGTCCGCCAGGCGGCGTCCCGTCTGTCCGACATAAGTCGCGCTGCACCTCGTGCAACGAAGTCCGTAGACTAGGTTGGAGGAGGTGCAGCGGAAGGCATGCCGGACCGAGAGAGGGTGGCCGTTGGGACCCTGGAAGGTGGTGGTGTTGGTGATGTGGGGACAGATGCTGCAGCGGGGCCTAGAACAGGGGAAGGAACCGGGGGGGGGGGAAACGGAGCGTGGGTTGGGGGGTAGGGAGCTGTGGACGAGGAGGGTGCGGAGATTGCGTGCGCGTTTGAAGGAGGGGAGTGGTGGGGTTGGGAAGATGTGGGAGGTGGAGGGGTCGGACTGGAGGTGTCGGAAGAGGCGGCGGATGGTGCGGTGGAGGGGTGCGGTGGAGGGGTGGTAGATGATGGGGAAGGGGAGACGGTGGGTGGGTGTGCGGTGGCGTGGGGTGAGGGTGGTGGAGCGGGGGATAGCACGGGCGCGGGTGAGAGCGGTGTGGACGAGAGAAGGGGGTAACCTCTGCGGATGAAATGGCTGACTAGGGAAAGGGCCTGGGACTCGAAGTCAGCATCTCGGCTACAGAGGCGGCGGATCCTGAGAAGTTGGGAGTAGGGAATGGAGAGTTTAGTGTGGGTGGGGTGGGAAGAGGTGAAGTCGAGGTAAGAGTGGGAGTCGGTGGGTTTGAAGAAGGCGGAGGTGACGAGGGAGTGGTGGGAGGGGTCGAAGGCGACGGAGATGTCCAAGAAGTGGACGTGGGTGGTGGAGATAGAGGTGGTGAAGTGGAGGGAGGCGTGGAAGGAGCAGAAGAAGGAGAGAAAGGAGTCGAGCTGTACTCGGGTGAGGGTCGTGGCTCCGATACAGTCGTCAATGTAACGACCGTACAGTTCGGGCGTGGGGCCGGTGTACTGGGCAAAGATTTGGGCCTCAACATGGCCAACAAAAAGGTTGGCATAGTTCGGGCCCATTCTTGTGCCCATGGCTACCCCCGTGACCTGTTGGTAAAACTCACCCGAGAAGGAGAAACAATTTAGGGTGAGGACCAGCTCGGCGAGGCGAAGGAGGGTGGGGGTGGAGGGAATGGGGGAGGTGCGAAGGTCGAGGTAGTGTTTGAGGGCGCGAAGGCCGTCGGCGTGGGGGATGACGGTATAGAGGGACTTGATGTCTAGGGTGAAGAGGAATGGCTGAGGGCCGGGTAGGTAGATGAAGGAGTCGAAAAGGCGCAGGGCGTGGTTGGTGTCAGAGATGTGGGAGGGGAGGGTGGTGACAAGGGGGGCGAGGAGGGAGTCGAGAAAGGCGGAGATGAGTTCGGTGGGGCAGTTGCAAGCGGAGACGATGGGGCGGCCGGGGTTGTCGGGTTTGTGGAGTTTGGGGAGGAAGTAGATGGTGGGGGTGCGGGGGGTGCGGGGGGTGCGGACGATGAGGTGGGAAGCGGTGGGGGGGAGGTGGGAGGAGGCGATAAGGTCTTTGATGGTGGAGGAGACTTGTTGTTGGTAGAGGGGGGTGGGATCGGAGGGTAGAGGGCGGTAAAAGAGGGGGTTACAGAGCTGCCTGAGGGCTTCGGCCGTGTAGAGGTCCGCGCGCCATACCACCACGGCGCCTCCCTTGTCCGCCGGTTTGATGACGATGTCATCTCGGCTACGGAGGGAGCGGAGAGCGAGGAGTTCGCCCCGTGAGATGTTGTGCCGTTTGGAACGGTGGCGGAAGTCGAAACGATTTACTGCGCTACGGCTGGCATCGACGAAGGCGTCCAGGGTGCTAAATTGCCCTGGGGCCGGCGTCCAAGAAGATGGTCGTCGGCCCAGGGCGAGAAACGGCTCTGGGGCGTCCGGAGCCGGTGGCGTTCGGCTGAAATGTGCCTGTAGCTTAGTGCGTCGCACGAATCGCTCGACTTCCGTTCGGGTGCGGAACTCGTCGCTGAGCGGAGTGTGGGGTATGAAGCGAAGGCCTCTACTAAGGAGTGAGCGCTCAGGTGCGGAGAGGGGGGGTCAGGGGGTATGGTGACAACAAGGGGTGGGGTTTGGGTGTTTGGGGAGGGAAGGGAGGGTGTGGTGAGGGGGTGGAGATTGGGTGAGGGTGGGGGTCGGGGGAGAGGTGGGGAGTGGTGGGCGTATGGGGATGGGCGGCTGGTGGTGGATGGGGGGGGGGGGGGGAGTGAGTGTAGCTTGCGGGCTTTGGTGGAGCTGAGGAACGAGAAGAGGTTGTGGTTGAGGTTGTGGATGAAGGAGAGGATGGCTTGGGCGAGGAGGGGGTGGCAGGTGGAGTAAAGGCGGAGGAGGGTGGGGGTCAGTAGGTGGTCAA
Source organism: Eledone cirrhosa (assembly GCA_964016885.1). NCBI lineage: Eukaryota > Metazoa > Mollusca > Cephalopoda > Octopoda > Eledonidae > Eledone > Eledone cirrhosa. Next base: position 1,530,620 of record OZ024751.1, read on the forward strand.
GTAGGCGGAGGGTGGAACGGGAGGCGCGGATGGAGTTGCGCATCAGAAGGCGTGAGGATCGGGTGAGGATACGTTGCGCGGAGGGGGAAGCAGCGGG
>OZ024751.1:1533216-1555716 GCA_964016885.1 Eledone cirrhosa
CGTTATATGCTTTTTCTATGAAAATTAGTAGTGGGCAGACTAATTTGCATAGAGTGTGAGTAAGTACCGGTTCAACGGAGACGATAAAAACAAATAACGAAACGAAATTAAATTTCGTTTCATTTGTAACTCACTTTTGTATGACTGACGCTTAAACAATTAAGTTAAAGATGTACATCCATATATGTATACTGAAATACTAGTATGTATATGAATACACACACGTATACATATGTAGATGTACCAAGTTTTTTCACTGGTCACTTTACTGTGAGTGGCCAGCTATTCCGTATGTAAACACACAGACAAACCGGGTTTTAGAGTCATACTGGTTTTTGAGGAAACACCTTTCCTCTATTCTCTAGAAAGCCAGACAAGGAATATTGAACTAGTTTCGTTGTTGTTACAACTCATCAGCAATATTTACCTATCTTCCGGCCTCTCTAGAGAATCGTAAAAGCACATATCGTTATATGCTTTTTCTATGAAAATTAGTAGTGGGCAGACTAATTTGCATAGAGTGTGAGTAAGTACCGGTTCAACAGAGACGATAAAAACCGATAAAGTGACCAGTGAAAAAACTTGGTACATCTACATATGTATACGTGTGTGTATTCATATACATACTAGTATTTCAGTATACATATATGGATGTACATCTTTAACTTAATTGTTTAAGCGTCAGTCATACAAAAGTGAGTTACAAATGAAACGAAATTTAATTTCGTTTCGTTATTTGTTTTTATCGTCTCCGTTGAACCGGTACTTACTCACACTCTATGCAAATTAGTCTGCCCACTACTAATTTTCATAGAAAAAGCATATAACGATATGTGCTTTTACGATTCTCTAGAGAGGCCGGAAGATAGGTAAATATTGCTGATGAGTTGTAACAACAACGAAACTAGTTCAATATTCCTTGTCTGGCTTTCTGAAGAATAGAGGAAAGGTGTTTCCTCAAAAACCAGTATGACTCTAAAAACCGGTTTGTCTGTGTGTTTACATACAGAATAGCTGGCCACTCACAGTAAAGTGACCAGTGAAAAAACTTGGTACATCTACATATGTATACGTGTGTGTATTCATATACATACTAGTATTTCAGTATACATATATGGATGTACATCTTTAACTTAATTGTTTAAGCGTCAGTCATACAAAAGTGAGTTACAAATGAAACGAAATTTAATTTCGTTTCGTTATTTGTTTTTATCGTCTCCGTTGAACCGGTACTTACTCACACTCTATGCAAATTAGTCTGCCCACTACTAATTTTCATAGAAAAAGCATATAACGATATGTGCTTTTACGATTCTCTAGAGAGGCCGGAAGATAGGTAAATATTGCTGATGAGTTGTAACAACAACGAAACTAGTTCAATATTCCTTGTCTGGCTTTCTGAAGAATAGAGGAAAGGTGTTTCCTCAAAAACCAGTATGACTCTAAAAACCGGTTTGTCTGTGTGTTTACATACAGAATAGCTGGCCACTCACAGTAAAGTGACCAGTGAAAAAACTTGGTACATCTACATATGTATACGTGTGGGTATTCATATACATACTAGTATTTCAGTATACATATATGGATGTACATCTTTAACTTAATTATATATATATATATATATATATATATATACTGAATATATATATGTATATATATATATATATATATATATAGGTAAGTTATTCCGGATTGAATCGGAGGTAACCACAGTAAGTAAGGTACTCAATACATAGCAGAGTATAAAAGTGTTAATATAGATGAGATTCTACAGGACTATTTCTTGAGAAATCATCAGGAATCTGAGATTCCTGATGATTTCTCAAGAATGAAACAGTTCTAGTCCTGTAGAATCTCATCTATATTATATATATATATATATATATATATTTAGGTTTGTTGGTTAGAAATGGTTAGAACTGATCATTCCGTATGGTCAACCTCGATGTAATATTATGGAGATCACTCAACGTAATGCAACTCACCCGTCTTCGTTTGTGTAGTTGGTGGTGCGAGTACGGAGTTAATTATTATAAAATATCAGGTGGCTGGACTGGTGTAAATCCCTGAAAGATTTATTATACTATGATCATTTCAATGACCGGGTTCAGTATGAATCCGGTGACATCATCAGGTATTCAAAATATAACAAAGGAATATAACAGATAAAATTCATGGGGCTGAACATCAGAGACAAGAGAACGACCGACTATTTAGCAGTTTCTACACTCGAGGGCGGCCGACTAAAGTAGAAGCTGCTAAATAGTCGGTCGTCCTCTTGTCTCTGATTTTCAGCCCCATGGATTTTATATGTTATATTCCTTTGTTATATTATGAATACCTGATGATGTCACCGAATTCATACTGAACCCGGTCATTGAAATGATCATAGTATAATAAACGTTTCAGGGATTTACACCAGTCCAGCCTCCTGTTATTTTATTATATATATATATATATATATGCAGAGGTTATATTTAGTTTGTTGGGATTCAACAAGCTTAAACATTTTTATCAATATTTATTTATAAAACAAATCTGTATTTTATCTGATGAAAGCGCACCATAATTTACCTTGGTCGCCCTTGAAATATATATAATAAAATAATTATGGTTTTATAAATATAGTTTCCATTTATTAATATATTGTATATTATATATATATATATATATAAGCAAAGTGTTATTTAATTTGTTGGTTATTCAACAAATTTATTTATAACAGATTCAAAGCACTCTATAGTTTCTTCTGGAGTATAATATCAATAATATTAATAAATGGAAACTATCTTTATAAAACCATTTTCATTTTATTATATATATTTCAAGGGTACCAACATTTTGGTACGCACTCATCAGATAAAATACAAAAGTTGTTTTATAAATAGTGACATATCCAAAAAAACAAGAACTTATCGTTTTAAGTTCTGTTTGAATTATATATATATATATATATATATATATATATATATATATATATATATATATATATATATATATATATATATATATATATATATATATATATATATATATATATATATATATATATATATATATATATATATATATATATATATATATATATATATATATATATATATATATATATATATATATATATATATATATATATATATATATATATATATATATATATATATATATATATATATATATATATATATATATATATATATATATATATATATATATATATATATATATATATATATATATATATATATATATATATATATATATATATATATATATATATATATATATATATATATATATATATATATATATGTGAAGGCGTGTGGCTGAGTGGTTAGATAATTGGATTCGCAATCGTAAGGTTGTGAGTTCGATTCCTGGACCAGGCGATGCGTTATGTCCTTGAGCAAGACATTTTATTTCATGTTGCTCCTTCTACCTGGAGTTGCGACCGATAGATAGTATTAGCAATTGGAAAGACCAACGGAAACATTGTTTCCACGGTCCGATTTGACGAAAGTCGATCGATTGGAATAAAAAAATATATATATATATATAGGAACCAGTAAGACCCCGACAGCTGAGCTCAAGCCGTTTCGACGGCTAATTCTGGACTAAATGAAAATTTATCCTGGTATTTAAATAGCCGATCTTCTCAAGGGGTAATTCCATATATGGTCAAAGTGATTATCAAAAATCAGTAGTAATTCTGTGGTTGCAAATTAGTAGGGGAGATGGTGGCTAAACCTGCCAGTAGGAGAAAGAGGGGAGGGGGTGGAGTAGCCCCAATCAAGCGTTTGTAGTGCCAGCTACAGCTGGGCATGAGGTCAAAGAAGATACAGGAAGATACAAAGAAGATACAAAGAAGATACACTTTGACCTCATGCCCAGCTGTAGCTGGCACTACAAACGCTTGATTGGGGCTACTCCACCCCCTCCCCTCTTTCTCCTACTGGCAGGTTTAGCCACCATCTCCCCTACTAATTTGCAACCACAGAATTACTACTGATTTTTGACAATCACTTTGACCATATATGGAATTACCCCTTGAGAAGATCGGCTATTTAAATACCAGGATAAATTTTCATTTAGTCCAGAACTAGCCGTCGAAACGGCTTGAGCTCAGCTGTCGGGGTCTTACTGGTTCCTATTACCCACTCTACTACCTCAAGTATTGAGTACTTTGGTGCGTTATGGTCCACCTGGTTCCTTACCACATTTCCTTCGTTATATATATATATATATATATATATATATATATATATATATATATAAATAAACATGAGAAGAATGAATACTGCGTGGTTGCACATGGGTTACATATGATAAAAATAGTCCTTCATCAGTGATATTCGAACCTTCATCGGTATTACATCGCTTTAAAAATCATATACCTCCAGTTGGTGCGAGCAATAGCCCAAATAAAGCTATTGGGACAAGTAAATTGCGTAAAGCATGCGAGACAAGTAAACAAACATAGAAGGAAAGCAACGCAAAGATAGGAAAAAACAAGCACATGGGAGTCCGATCAGCTTAAGCTGTGTGGATTTCATGAGCGAGAGACAACAGACCGTGCGACGCGAGTGAGGTGTGAGCAAGAAAGGACCCCACTTCAGGCCAAACGGAAGGAAGTGAGAAGGGAAGAAGCAGAGAGTGAGTAAGTGGAAGTGCGAGGAAGAGGCCAGTCGAGAGAAAGTGTAACTGACAGAGGGGGCGAAAGAAGGTGAGAGAAACAGAGAGAGGGAGAAGCAGTAAGAGAGAAACAGACAAACGCAGCTGGGGAAAATATATATAAAAACATAAGAATGAATACTGCGTGGTTGCACATGGGTTACATATGATAAAAATAGTCCTTCATCAGTGATTTCAACCTTCATTGGTATTTCAGGCCAAACGATATATATATATATATATATATATATATATATATATATATATATTAAAAAGAAGGAAAAGAATGACTTCACTTGTAGTTCTAAATAATTTAATTTAATTTTATAATATTATATTATGAGTTGGTAGAATATTATAAAATTAAATCAAATTATTTAGAACTACAAGTGAAGTCATACCAACACTTTGTACTGCACTCTTCGTTATTCTTTTTGTTTTCTTTTTTAACTTATAAATATATATATATATATATATATATATATATATATATATATATATATATATATATATATATATATATATATATATATATAATTCATAATAGAAACTTAAAACCTAACCAGAATACCATTAATACCCCTAGCAATATCCAATATAATAGTACGGCTCCTAGTAACTTAAATTTAGATAAATGTAACTGTAGAAATAAATCTAACTGTCCTCTAAATAATAACTGTTTAGTTAAAAACATAGTATACAATTGTAATGTTAAAACTAATGTTAAAACTAATGTTAGTTATGTAGGCTCTACGTCCACAGATTTTAAGTCCCGTTTTAATAACCACAAATGCACTTTTACGAATATTAGTAAACAATCTTCAACTTCTCTATCAAATTTACTGTGGGACCTAAAATCAAAGAACATTAACTATTCTTTACTTTGGAATATTATCTCCAAAGCTCCTTCATTCAATGCTTTATCCGAAAATTGCGCTCTTTGTATAGAAGAAATATTCTTTATATTAAAAAGTACGAATTCTGTTAATTTAAGGAATAATTTATTCAGTTCTTGCAAACATCGGTTGAATTCAACTTTTAAATATATATATATAACATGTAATATATAACTCATCTCTTTTACATAATGTCCTCTATAACTTATTTTCCATTATCTATACTTCACATATATTATTATTACACCTATCGATAAATAATTAAATTCCTTTATATGACTGCTTGGAACTCCCTTAAAGAAGATTTTTTCTTGAAAGATTTTTTCTTGATAAAATTACTGAAGGGTTTAAAGAAAAAGTTTTTTGAAAATTCCTTTGAAGGGTATAGAAAAATTATATTTTATATTTTATATTTTATATTTTTATATTTTCGTATTTTTGTATTCTTATATTTTTTAAAATGTTTAATATGTATATATCCAAATGTTTAAATATATTTTATGAATATATTTTTATGAAAATGTTTTTTATGCTTTATGCTTTAAATATATTATTATGAAAAATTTTTTAAATGTTATAATTTTTATGTTATGACTTTATAACAAGTAAATTTATGTTTTAACTGTTGTAACTTTATAACAAGTACATTTATGAATTTATAAATTTATGACTTCGTATAAAATAACATAAGGTTCATGTTCTAATTAAATTCTTAAGATAGAAAATTTAAATTTTTAACTTCTTAACCTTATAAGATTTAATCCTTAGAGTCATCTGAGTTATTAATAAATCACTAATAACTTCCTTTACGCTTTACTGCTATTATAATACAAATAAGGGATTATTCTTCTGTAAACTCTCGGAATTTCCATAAATTTAGAATTATTTGGATATCTTAATTTTTAACTTACAATCTTTTAATAATTAATAATTAATAATAATATATATATTTTATAATAATAATTGTTTCTACGTTAGGCACAATGCCAGCAATTACCCAGTGCATTACTGGTACTTTATTTTATCGACCCCGTAAGGATGAAAGGCAAAGTTAACCTCGGCGGGATTTGAACTCAGAATGGCAAGGGCCGTAACTCTGTACGTCAAAGCATGGCGTCCGACCCTAATATATGTATTTTATAATTAATATGTATATTTTTAATATATATAGTTTTTTAATAATATATAATAGGTTTTAATATTTTTAATTTTTTTATTTTTAATAATCTAACATACACATTTAAACTAGTTATTAAATTATTAAATTATTAATTAAACATTTAATCAAATTTATTAATTAAACCTTTGATAACATTTTTTCAACCTATCATTATAATGAATCCTGCTTTATTATTCATCCACGTTGTATTCGTTTCTTCTTTCCTCTCACGTAAACACACGCTACATTCGTCCTTATAACTAATATTTTCTCTCACTTAAATATACTCTTTCCACTCGCAAAAAATATATATGAACAGTTCTTCTTTTTCTATTTCTTTTTTTCTCTCTTCCAGCGGTTTAATTTAAATATACTGTTTATTTAAACCTTTCGGACACTCATTTGCATATTCAATCATAATCTTATATCACCCTCAATAAATCTAATATCTCCACTATCCAGGAAGCTCCAACCGGTAAGGTTGTCTTTTTTCAGGGTATGTCAATATTTATTTATAAAACTAATCTGTATTGTAATTTATCTGATGAAAGCGCACCATAATTTGCCTTGGTGGCCTTTGAAATATGTAAAATAAAATAAATATGGTTTTATAAATATAGTTTCCATTTGTTAATATATTGTATATTTACTCCAATAATTTGTTGAGTGCTTTATATCAGTTATAAAAATATTTTTAAGCTTGTATCCCAACAAATTAGATATAACCCCCCTCTCTCTCTCTCACTCTCTCTCTCTCTCTCTCTCTCTCTCTCTCTCTCGCCCTATATATATATATATATATATATATATATATATATATATATATATATATATATATATTTATTAAAATAACAGATTCAAGTTTAAGCAAAGAATCGCTACTTTCACCCTTAACGGGATCTTCTGAAACTCAAGTTTCAGAAGAAACTCGCGTTTCAGAAGATCCTGTTAAGGCTGAAAGTAGTGATTCTTTGCTTAAACTTTAATCTGTTATTTTAATAAATATTTGCTCTACGGTTCTTTTACATCTGATATATATTCATCTTTATCGAGCCGTCTTTGGATTTTAGTCTTCAAAATTATTATCATTATTATTATTATTATTATTGAATGCCATGGTTGACGGAGGCTCGGCTCTGTAAGGTATTGTAAATTTTGATCGCTATAACAATTGTAAATTGTTTAAAACTTTAACCAAATTGTAGACAAAAACACCCTCCTCCTCGTGAGAGGGGTCATTCTGCCCGTTATTTGTCCCTTCGGGGTTAAATAACCGCTTATTGGGGTTTTGTGCCCAATATTTATTATTAAAAAAAAACATGGCTACGAAAAAGAATTTTCATAGGTCACTCCTACTCATTGCGTCTTCTTCTTCCTCAATCGTCACTACAGCAGAGAGAAGATTGTCTCTCTCCCTCCCTTCTCTAAATGTGTCTCTCTCCCTCCCTTCTCTAAACGTGTCTCTCTCCCTCCCTTCTCTGTCGCAAGCGACGCCAGTCAACTGAAAATCACGTGAAAATCATGGAACATTTCTCCACGACGACGACAATGACGAAAAAGGTGTGCGGTAAATACGAAAACCCATTTCATTCGTCTGACGTCATGAATAATAGCACTAGCAGCCGTAATAACAGCAGCAGCAGCAGCAGCAACAGTGACAAGGAAAACAACAGTAGCAGCCAAAACAGCATCAGCAGCAGCATAAACAACAACAGCATTAGCAGCAACAGCAACAACAACAGCAGCAGCAACAACAACAACCACAGCAACAGCGGCGGCGGCAGTAGTCGTAGTACCTGCAGCAACAACAAAAGGAACAGCAGTTCTGACGACAACAACAACAACAACAACAGCAGCAAAGAAAAACCAATCTCGTTTGCAGGTATCGCAAAGAACCTGGAAACCATTCTCATAACAAATGAGGAATTACAGGAAGCGAAGAAGATGGTGACGAAAAGCCTACACCGAGCAATCTGCAAGGCAGCCGAAAAATTTTTCGAAACCCAACAGCACTGTACAGTCACGTACCGTACAGTAAGCACAAAATCCAGTAGGGTTGAAAGAGCCACAGAGGCTCAAATACAAAAAGCCTTAGGGTCTGTGTGGCAGCGGAAAACGCATATCACCCGAGGCAAGAAATATGCCCATAAGTGTTGAGGGCAAACGCCCGAGATGCTTTCGCTGTGGATCGAAGACTCACCTCAGGGCCTTCTGCAACGAGAAGATCCGGAGAAAGGAGAAAACCCCCCTCCTTCCGAAACCGGCTCCACGGCTACCAGCAACAGGACAAGCGGCAACCAGGAACGATAGGTCCGTGGCACCCATACCCACGCCACGGAAATCAAGAACAGCAGCAGCAGTGGAAGTATTAACAACAACAACAGTAATACCAAATGCAGCTGCAACAGAGACTCCACTGCAAACTTCACCAACAACAACAAGTGAAAGAGTGGAGCTGGTAACCCTCCCCGACCTCACAGAATCAGACATGGAGTGTGAGGTGGGAGAGGGATGGCAAAAGGTCGTAAGAAGGCACAAACGCAGAAGCAGCGCTTCGTCGCCTTCGAAAAGTGAGGAAAGGAATGAAAAAAGGGTAAAGGCTACTGCAAAGAGACTCACAGCAGCAACACCACCAACACCATCACCACCCACACTAGCACCACCATCACCACCGGCGACAACTCCACCGCCAACAACAACAACACCTTCAACACCACCACCACAAGCACCAACATCGCAAACACAACAACAAAACACACACACCCAGTAACAACGACAAGAAAATAGCAGAACCACACCCCACCCCCAGAAAAAGAAATGCACGGCAATAAATACACACAACAAGAAACTAATGACTTACATAATTGAACACAGACATTTCACAGCACGACTGCATAATACCAGCACCAATCAAAACGCCAACGAACATAAGACTGGTAAAAATAGCACAGAAACAATACACAAACATTAAAACGAAATTCCCCAATGCAGTTGGTGATTTCAGAGACCTAGGAGGGACTCTCAACCGGAGGGTATATTCGGACATACTCATAGAAGAGCCGACGACCAGCCGAAGGAACGATTCAACGGTCCCTTCACCAGACGGTCAAGTGAAAAGGGATGGAGAAACCATCCTTCCTCTACGAAAAGTACGGTAAGTGGTCTTTCCCATCTTTTCCACTCCATTTTAAACATGACCTCACTCAGAATAGGCAGCATAAATGCGCGTGGCTTGGGGTCGTCATGGAAGCAGGGTCACCTGCTCAACGACATCAGGTCACTAAACATAGATGTAGTGGCCATCAGCGAAACTACAATCTCCGAAGCACGGGCCTCCGCACCGATCTTCGGCGGCTACGATGTGTACGCATCTCCCAGCCGTCCTGTATCGGGGGCGGGGGGGGGGGGGGGTTGCTGTGCTTTTTCGGATAGGTTTGGATCTCGCCATACGGGCCATCTTCCTGGACCCAGAGGGTAAGTTGGTGGTGCTGGACGTGACCAGCGGAGACGGGCAAGCTTTCAGGCTAGTGGCCGTCTATGCCCCGACAGGAGCAGGGCAGCCTGATTTCTTCCGGCGTCTGGAGACCTTTCTTGGAACGTCTCGATCTTTAGTGTTAGTGGGCGACTGGAACGGGATCTTAGATGCACGCTGGGACTGTGTGGGATTAGCGGATAGGGGTGGAGGGTGCAAGAGCCTCACCAACCTGCTCAGGCGTTTTGAACAGGTACCGATTGGATTTCCCGAATGTGCCAATGTGGACTTGGACCAATCGCATCAGGTCATCCAGATCATATCTAGATAGAGTATTTTGTAGGGAAATAGATAGGTTTAGCATAGGCTGTCCACAATTCAAGATAGTCAGCTACACGGACCACAAATTCGTGATCTGTGTGCTTGACTTAGATAGGCTTCATAGACGAGGACCCGGCTACTGGAAGCTAAACCCGTCCTTACATGCGCGCAAGGCCTACAGAGACCGGATTAGCGAACTAGTTAAGCGGGCGTTGACGGGGGCCATCGTCAACAACAAGTGGTAGTTTGCTCTGAAAAGAGCGATTAGAATAGAATCCATTAGGCTTCGTAAGGCTTTAGCAATAGAGAAAAATAGAGCAGAGGGAGAACTAGTTAGAAAGTTAGAAGAGGCGCTTAGCAAAGGCATCGCGACCGATGTGCCTGCGGCGAAATTGTCCCTTGACCAATTCTTCAATGCAAAGCACGAAGGCTGCGTTGTCAGAGCTAGGGTGCGTGCTCTCAGACACGAGGGGACGAAAGCCGTTCAATGGGCCCGAGTGGCGGAGGCGCGTTGTGGCAACAAAGCCACGATCCGGTCTTTGGTGGACCACGACGGGCTCATGCTACTCGATCCCGGGAAAATGTGTGAAGCTTTTCAGCGACACTTCGCTCAGCTGTTCGGGGGCAGCGGTGGGCCGGGTCGAGGTATGGACTTTAGTGTCTACCTCGACGGACTGCCACGGCTCTCGGCCACTGAGGCGAAGTGTTGCGAAAAGCCGATAACAGCCGCTGAAGTACGGGAGGCAATGACTGGCTGCACAAGGGGTAAGTCGCCTGGTTTGTATGGTCTGCCCTATGAACTTTACGTACAGATACCAGACTTGTTCGGAGGCCTCTTGGCGGACGTCTACTGCAATTGGCATCAGAACGGGAGAATTCCCAGCTCTGTGAGCCGAGGAGCGGTGGCACTGCTGAGAAAGGATCCGAACAAGGGGGATAACATATATAATTTCCGGCCCATAACTCTGCTAAACACAGAGTTCAAGATTTTGGCCAAGGTGCTAGCAAAGAGGTTGGCGCTTGTCGTTGGTGGTCTGGTGGGAGAGGCGCAGACATACGACAGATCCATCCACGACAACCTCCACCTCATGCGATACATCGTAGAGAGGGTAGCTAGGGAACCTGGCACGGGTGGGTCCTTGATCAATTTAGATCAGTCGAAAGCTTTCGATAGGGTCGACCATCGTTACCTGGCGGCAGTCCTGAGGGCGGCTGGCTTTGGGCCCGTCTTCAGAGGCTGGATCGCTGCCATGCACAGCGACATCTGCTCTGTGGTGAGAGTGGACGGTCAACTTTCGGAACCGTTCAACATCATGCGCTCGGTCCGCCAAGGATGTCCCCTCTCGTCCCTCTTGTGCGTATTGACTCTCGAGCCATTACTGCACAAACTGAAGACGTTGAGGGGCGTCCGCGCGAACTAGGATGCGGAAGATCCGTGTCAACATATGCGGACGATGTCACCGTAGTGGTGTCGAACGCCAAACACATCGAGGCGATCGGCACTACACTAAGAGAATACCAAGCGGTAACAGGAGCAATGATCAACTAGGAAAAGTCAGTGGGCCTGCAGCTCGGCACCTGGAGAGGCAGGTCCATGCCGTCCAACAGCGTCGTCGGACGCTGGACGGACGGACCGGTTAAATTGCTAGGGGTCTGGTTCGGTCCGGACCTCCAGACGGATAAAAACTGGGACGAGGTGACGAGCAGGGTGGCTTCTCTCACCCAGAAATGGGCGGAGAGGAAGCTATCCCTGAAAGGTCGAGCGGAGGTGGCTAACGCGTACATGGCATCTGTCATCTGCTACCGCCTGACCGTCGTACCTTGTCCTAAGCCCCGCCTGACTGCGCTGGAGCGTTTGCTCTTTTGCTTTTTGTGGAAGGGACGCGCTCCGATGGTCAGGCGGTCCATCTACTGTCAACACCCGCTACGTGGAGGGCTGGGCATGCCGTGGATGATGATGCGCAGACACGCGCTCAGGCTACGACATCTCCACCTCTTCCTCGACGGTGATCAGGTGTGGTCGCCGTTTGCTAGACACGTATTTCCCCAGCTCGTTTCCTTGACGGAGCTGCAGTCCTGGGTCAAGCGAAGACCGAGAGGGGGCGCCTGGAGACTGGAATGTCTTCAGGCGCTCACAGCCCTCGACCAATCGGGCAATGTGATCATGGAAACTCCACCTCGGCGTTCTATAGAGGATTAGTGGAGGGGAAGAGCGACGTCGTACTTGGGGAAAATCTAGGCGTCGACGAAAATCAACTAGCCAATCTCTTCGGAAGAACTTTCGGGCCGGGACATATGGACAACTTCCAGAAATCTCTGGCCTGGTAGTGCTACCGAGGAGCCTTGCCAGTTCGGGATAAACTCTACAGGCATGGAGGTGCCGTCAGCCGGGCATGTCCGGGATGCGCGTAGGGCGACGAACCGTCCTGCACGCACTCGTCCAGTGTCCGAAAAATGCTGACTTGTTGGTTTATGTCGAACACCTGCTGTCGCGTGTAGGACGGATCCGGCTATCATCTGAGTCCATCGTGAGGATTGCCCCGCCCTCTTCCTTTAGCCGGGAAGGGCAGGCAGTTTTTATCTGTCTGGTGGCCATGGCGAAAGAGATAGTATGGTGGACACGTTTGAAAGGGCTGAAAACGAGCACATACCTCTTCGGTGATGCCCTGATTAACTTTTTCAAATTTCATTTGAAAAGGAAAATCAGGGTAGAGAGGGAAGTGCTCTCTTCCCAGCATACTCTGACTATATATCTGTAAATTAAAGGTGGAAAACTGGGAGAGGGCACTTGCCTTGGTGGTCAGGGTCACTGTGGCCTTTTACTGGGCTTTCTCCACAAATGTCCCTCCGAAGTCTCCCCCTATTGGGGAATTTTTCATTGTTATTTTTTTGTTACATCCTCTGTTTTTGTTTTTTACACGCAGAAATGCCCATTTGTACCGTCCTGTATTGTCCTGCACTGTCCTTAATGTCTACTTTATTATAAACCCTTGTTGTTAATAAATTAATCATTATTATTATTATTAATTTTTGAGTCTCAGTCATTGATGTTAGTTAACTGGAAAGTTTGTTGAAATGAATATCAAGCCACTACCTGCAGCCTCAGATATTCAGGACGTATCGCAGGGTTCTTGCTGTTCCCAGCAAGCATGCCTTTTGGAGCGTTCCAAAAAGTGTGAAGGGGCCAATTTTCTTTAAACATCCCTGGAAACTTTTTGAGATAGTCCCTAGTGCGCCTATGACAATCGGGATCACTTTGACTTCATGGCAGTTCCAAATCCTTTTTACCTCCCACTTTAACTCCTGGTATCGGTTAATTTTCTCCCTCTCCTTCTCTTGCACTCTCGTGTCGAATGGGCAGGCCACATCCACAATCAGGCACGATCTTTTTTCTTTGTCCACAACTACCAGGTCAGGCCTATTGTGTTCCAGTTTCTTGTACGTCTGTATCCTAAAATCCCACAGCACCTTCACCTGATCGTTTTCTATCACCGCCTCTGGCTTATGCTCATACCACTTCTCAGAATGTGGTAAATTGTTTACTTTGCATAGGTGCCAGTGGATCACCCTGCCCATCACATCATGTCTCCAGCCCTTATAGTGAGTCTGGGCTAGGTGTTTACACTCGGATACAATGTGAGCCACAGTCTCCTCTCTCTCTCCACAGATCCTGCACAGTGGGCTAGCCTCCTCCTTGTAAATGTGGTGTTTCAACCACTTCGTTTTGAGGGCCTACTCCTGCGCAGCCATTAACATTCCTTCTGTAGCCTTTTTAAGGTCTCCTCTTTTCAACCAGTTCCATGTCTGTGGATCTCTAAATTCTGTTTTCTCAAAGAAGGTACTATGAAGGGATTTTTCCTGAAGGCTGCTCTATCTCCTTGATGTTATTTCCTCCTTGGACATCCCCTGGCCTATTGTCCCCTCCTTCAGTACAGTTCTGAGCATTGGCTCCTTACTATCAGTCACGTATTTGTGTAGGTTGTTTTTCTCCATCTGAACACAGTCCTCTATGCTGATAAGACCTCTTCCACCTTCAGATCTCCTTAAGTAGAGTCTATCGACATCACTCCTCTTGTGAAACATATTGTAGATAGTCAATAGCTTCCTAGTCTTGCTATCCATTTCTTTTTGTTCAGCAACATTCCATCTCAGAATTCCCGCACTGTACCTAATAATAGCTACAGCTCGGGAATTTACTGCGCTTATGGCATTTCTGCTGTTCAGATGTGACTTCAATACGCTCCTTACTCTCCGAATGTATTCAGTTATTATCAATTCCTTCATTTTTTTGTTCTTGATGTCATCAGCCTCCAGAACGCCCAAATACTTGTATCCTTCCTCAGAGTCAATTTCCTTTATCATCTCACCTGTTGGTATCTGGATTCCGTTACTTCTGCTCAACTTACCCGTCCTCATCACAATGACTCCACACTTACTAATACCAAATTGCATACATATATCACTGCTGAAAATACGGACAGTGTCAACAAGCACATCCAACTCCCTCTCACTTTTCCCGAAGAGCTTAAGATCGTCCATAAAGAGGAGGTGATTGATGGTAAGCCCTCTCTTTCCCAACCTGTATCCTTCTCTCACTTTTCGCAGTACACTGGTCAGGGGCATCAGGGCAAGGACAAACAACAGAGGGGACAGACTATCTCCCTGGAAGATACCTCTCTTGATCTTCACGCTTCCCAAGGATTTTCCAGTTGATGTTAACTCTGTTTCCCAGGACTTCATACTTTTGCCCAACAACTGACTGATGTTATCTGCCACCTTGAAGATCTCCAGGCTTTTGGTGATCCAAGAATGAGGCACCATGTCAAATGCCTTTTTGTAGTCTATCCATCCCATGGCAAGACCAGTGTGTCTCCTCTTGCAATTCCTCATTACCATCTTATCAATAAGTAACTGGTCCTTTGTACCACGTGACTTCTTTCGGCATCCTTTCTGTTCGTCCGGTAACAAGTTGTTTGTGTGGAGGTGATGGTAGATTTCCTCAGACATAATGCTTGTCAACAGTTTCCACATTACGGACAGACATGTGATAGGTCTATAGTTGGTAAAATCATTACCCTTGATTCGGTCTTTCATTATCAGAACTGTGGTACCCTTTGTCAACCACTCTGGTACCTCACCTGACATCAAGCAGTCATTGAACATGGTTGTCAGTTTCGGGTGGAGGGGTGTTATAATTGTAATCCAATACCCCTGCACACCATCTGGGCCAGGTGATTTCCAGTTAGTTAGTTTTTTGGTCTGCCCCTTAAGAGTTTCAACTGTGATACTCAAATCAGTTTGTTGGTGTGCCTGTTCACTGATCTCCTTCTGTACTGTCTCAATCCACACTGCCTAGTCATTATGTTTAACATCCTGCTCCCATATTCCTCTCCAGAATGTTTTAGTTTGTTCCGCCTCAGGGATCAAGTCGTTGCCTCTTTCTTTCCCTTCAAGCTGTCCAAACAGCATGTCTGGTTGTTGTCGAACATGCGGTTCTGTCTATACTGGCTGACTCTGTTCTCGTATCGCCTGATTTTTGCACTCTTTGCTACAATGCGTTGCTTCAGTTCCTCTATGATAATATTTAGCTTTTTCCTCCTAGTTTTGTACTTTATTTCCAGTCTATTTTTAGTGTCTATGTTTTTTAGTGTCCCATTCAGTAGGGACTCAAGCTTTCCAATGTCATTTCTCATTTCCCTGATTTGACCACTCAGTCTTTTCTTCCACCAAGGCTCTGCTCTTTCTTGTCTGTTGTTTCCTCTCGCTTTTATACCAAGTAGTTTCCTCACCGTATTTGCTGTTGCTTTGAGGATATTGTTGCACTGGTGAAGGCTCCTCGCCTCAAGGTATGGGATGACTTTGTTTACCTTAGCTGTTGTTTCTTTTAACTTTTTCCTGTCTACAAATCTTAGGTTCATAGGTCTCCCACTATCATTGTTCAATTCGTCTACCACTAAGTTTAGGATATCTACCAAATCTTGTCCTAGCCCGTCAGCATTCATCTCCTCAGTGGCCGTTCCAGGTATTATTTATCTCAGCATTCAGATCATTGTCTTTTCGGGTGGTTCCTCCGTTCTCTCGACCTCTTCACCTTCATTTCCCACTGGCTCGTTTGCCTGGCATACTCCACCCTCCATCTCCAAACTAATCTCTCTGCTCAGTTCCTCCAGTTCCAGCTCGCTTATCCACCCATTAGTTCTTATTACCCGAGCCTGCCCGGCCAGTTTTTGTTCATCTAATTTAAATGGACCAATCTCGTTCCAGATGTTATGCATCCTTTTCCTATAGCCTTTCTCCTTGGGGTTACTCTTCAGGTAACATTGCATAACAGTTCTATTCAATTCTTTCGTCAAGTTATTATTATTATTATTTGCATTTATCTTGCTTTATGTTTATACGAGTTATCACCAAGTCACAACCAGTGACCTCAAGAGACAACAAGGTCCGCCATGTTCAAGAAAGAACATACATACTCACACATGCATCTTTAGTGTTTAGACTTGTGATGTACTTATATTGACAGAATCTTCCTTAGTATATGGGCAGTTCCCATTAGTACTATCTTTTGTATTTCTCATATACGCGGGTTTCCTGGGATTTGCGATAAGTAGTCGTTAGACCCCTTAGGTATCATTCCCAGAGCGCCTACAACCACTGGTATTGTTTTAGTTCTCAATTTCCACATTTTTCCAATTTCTATCTCCAGGTCCTTATACTTGCTCAATTTTTCAAATGTTTTTATAGATACATTCTTGTCTATTGGAACAGACATATCAATTAGCAGGCATACCCTCCTTTGAAAGTCCTTCAATATTATATCAGGTCTATTTGCATCTATTTTTCGGTCTGTTTGGATGCTAAAGTTCCACAAGATTGAGATGTGATCTTTTTCAAGTATGGGAGGTGGTTGATGCTCCCACCAATTCTTTTGATGGGGCAGGTCAAAATGCTTACACATTATCCAATGTATGTATTGTGCAGCTCTGTCATGCCTGTTTAGGTATTCGGTTGGAGCTATAGGACTGCACATTGAAATTATATGGTCAATGGTCTCTGGTTGTTTTTTGCATACACGGCATAATGGGCTGCACCCATTTTTTATTATGTTGGCTTGGTAATTTTTTGTTGGCAGACACTGATCTTGTGCCGATATAATCAGTCCTTCAGTCTCCGATTTCAGTCCAGAGGATGCCAACCACTGATGGGTTAAAGTTTTGTCAACATCAGGATTATTAGCTCGCTCTGGGTATTTTCCATACAGAGGCTTTTCTTGCCATTTCTTAGCCAGTTTCTGTAGCAGTTCTTTCTTTGCAGTTACTTTTACCTGCTTTGCTTTTTCTGTGTTTTCCATTTCAGCAGTAAATGGGACTTCTGAAATTTGTAGTCCATTACTGTATATTTGTGCATCTTTTGTAATGGAATATGATCTTTTGGTGCTTTCGTGTTTCAAAACGAGTTTGATCATCCAATCATGTGATTCCCTTAGATATGTGGATAATCCAATTGTTGCAGTTTTCAACGCAATGTCTAACTGGATTAACCCACGTCCTCCTTCTTTCCTAGGGAGATATATTCTATCTATGTCTGCCTTAGGGTGATGCATTCTGTGCATGGTTAAGAATTTTCGGATTTTTGTATCGAGCCTACGGATCTCTGTGCTTGACCAGTTGATGACATTGTAACTGTAGGTTACTACTGGTATGGCAAGCGTGTTTATGGCATCGATCCTATTCCTTGCATTCAATTCCGTTCTTAAGATTGCTCTGACTCTGCGGTAACATTCCTTCCTTATCCTTTCCCTCATTGTCGAGTGCTTGATTCCGTCTCCTTCACAAACACCTAGATATTTGTAAGTTTTTTCTTGATCAAGCTCTCTTATCACGTTCCCCCGATCAAGATTAATGTCTGAACTCTTCAGCAGCTTTCCTCTGGTGAACGTTGCTTTGGCGCATTTATCCAGTCCAAACTCCATTTTAATGTCATCACTGAACTGCTTCACAGTGGATAATAGCCCTTGCAATTGTTCATCATTTTTTGCAAATAGTTTCAGGTCATCCATGTAGAACAGGTGATAATGGTTTTGTCATAGACTCTATATCCATGTTTTGTTTCATTGAGCATTTTACTTAATGGTATAAGTGCGATGCAGAATAAAAGCGGTGATAAAGAGTCACCCTAAAAAATTCCACAATTAATGTTAACTTCTCCAGCTTCCAGTGATTTTGTTTCACTATTCAAAAGGAGTGTCGTTCTCCATGTCCTCATACTGAATGACAAAAACCTCCTGACAACGGGGGATATTTTGAAAATCTCTAAACATTTTTCAATCCAACTGTGTGGCAAACTATCGAATGCTTTTTTATAATCTATCCAAGCAATCGATAGATTTTTGTGTCTATTATGACAATCTTCCAGTATCATTTTGTTAACCAGAAGCTGATCCTTACAGCCATATGAGCCTCGTTTACACCCTTTCTGCTCAATGGGAAATAGGTCATTTGTTATCAGGTGGTCATATGTGTATTCAGTTAGGACTGATGTTAACATTTTATACATTGTGGTCAAGCAGGTTATCGGTCTGTAATTTTTGGGATTGTTTGTCTCATCATTCTTCGGTAGCAGGAATGTAATGCCGTTAACTAGCCATGATGGTATCTTTTCTGGCTCCTTAACTATTTCATTGTAAAGTTGGGCTAACAGCTCATGAGACTCTGTGAAGGCATTTATCCAAAATGATTTCTTGTGGGAATTCCTTTGTTTTTTCATCTACACTCCACATAAGTGAGTGGTGACTTTAGCCGATGCATAATAGAGATGATTTAAGTCAGTAATGTTTAGTTTGTTTGTGATGATAATGTTTTTGAGAATTATGTTAGTCTTGTGTATTATCTTTTGGTTCTGTTTGGAGTTCTGGATCTTAGGGGGGGTGTCTCGTTGCCCCATGTCAGATTCTTTCATTTTCATCCATTCGATCATAATTTCATCCTTCAAGTTGGCAAGTTCATTCTCATTCATTTCTTTATCATCTACGATCTCATTATTTTCATTTGGAGTTTCATCCTGAGCATGCACTCCCTCCACTTTTTCGCTCCTTTCTTTAATTTGTTCTGTTGCCAGTGATTCCGCCCCTGGGATTCGAAGTGTTACAGTTTACCTCGTTTTCACTGACACATGCTTCATTTTCCCTTCGCTGACTTTGTGCTACTAGCTTGATCTGATCAATTTCTATATCAGTTAGTAACTTTTTTCTTACAATATTTCTTCGTATATTGGCTAGTTTGTTACTGTCAATATAGCCTCTGTTTTCGGGATGTTTCTTTTTCCAGTTGATATATGTTTGTTCTGTATTCGATTTATTTGATGGGTAGTACATGGCAGTGTAGAAAGCCTCAAGGACTTCTTTATTATCTTCCCTTGACCATTTTTCTCTCTTTTTCTTTGGATTTCTTGGTGGTGAGCATGGAGGGCCAACAGTAGGAGTATTCCGGTTATGGGAGGTCTCCAGCTCCGAAGTGATGGGAAGGTTTGAACCATTAGCTGATTTTTCGACCCCAGTCTGGTTCCTCTCTGAAGGACGCGGCCCTTTTTTACCCGGGTGACGGCCGATCCGGTATGAGATTTTATCATTAGACATTTACTTTATTTTGTCGCGTTTTATCCTTATCCGCCAAGGGGTAATCATTTCGTGTTACCACTTCTAGAACGAGTGTCAACCAAGACTAGAGGGTTCGTTCTCCCCTAGAGACATGGCTATTCCCCGCCGGCCGCCATCCCGGTATTTTTTGGTCACATTATTATTATTATTATTATTATTATTATTATTATTGCTGTTGCTATTCCTTGAATCTCAGTCATTGATGTTGGTTAACTGGAAAGTCCGTTGGATTGAATATCAAGCCACTACCTGCAGCCTCAGATATTCAGGACGTATCGGAGGGTTCTTGCTGTTCCAAGCAAGCATGCCTTTGCTCTGATTGACTTTTTCAAATTTCATTTGAAAAGGAAAATCAGAGTAGAGAGGGAAGTGCTCTCTTCCCAGCATTTTGTTGAAAGATGGGTGAGAGAAGCAAGAATGGCCCGAGTGAATGGGCCTACTCTGAGCATATATCTGTAAATTAAAGGTGGAAAACTGGGAGAGGGCACTTGCCTTGGTGGTCAGGGTCATTGTGGCTTTTTACTGGGCTTTCTCCACAAATGTCCCTCCGAAGTCTCCCCCCTATTGGGGAATTTTTCATTGTTATTTTTTGTTACATCCTCTGTTTTTGTTTTTTACACGCAGAAATGCCCATTTGTACCGTCCTGCATTGTCCTGCACTGTCCTTAATGTCTACTTTATGTAAACCCTTGTGGTTAATAAAGAAATCATTATTATTATTATTATTATTATTATTATTATTATTATTATTATTATATATATATAGTTAAAGCTTATTCAGGAACAAAAACAGAGGCAGTACAAATAAGAGTTTATTAGGTTCACGCTTGTGAGAGTGGGGGTGGGTGTGGGGATATATATATGTGTGTGTATATATATATATATATATGTCTATTGTGTGTGCACGTGTATATATATGTGCGTATTTGTGTGTATATATATATATATATATATATATATATATATATATAAGTATATGTGTATGTGCTTGTACGTGTGCGTGGCAGTGAGGGCATTTGTGTGTGTGTGAGTGTATTTTGTAGGCACCTGATCATTTGCCATTGCTAGCTTTAGTGATCTTAAAAATCAGTGTGAACTTGTCTATAGAATTATTTCTGCCTTTGTTACTCTAAATTCTTTAAACCCATCAACCAATGACCTCCACCCATCCCAATCACCACCTTCTCCTACCACCAGAAAATATATAAATACCACCATATTACTTGGAGAGTCGGCTTCCTGATGATTTCTCCTGAATGAAACAGTTTTAGTCCTATAGAAGCCATTTCTATATTAAATATTTATACTCTGCTTTGTATTGAGTACCTTACTTACTGTGGTTACCCCCGATTGAACTCGGGATAAACTTATATATATATATATATATATATATATATATATATATATATATATATATTCGTGCATGTGCGTATATGTAGTGTGTCTGTTTTTGCCGGTGTAAATCGGTGTGAATTGCTTTTCTTTTGGTATTTGCACCATTTAACTCCTGTATGTGTAGTAAGAAATGTGAAGAGGTGGGCTTCCAGTGAGTCGAGATTTACAATCTGTTTTCAATTTCCGACTAAGGAAACTGTTAAACAATTTTATTTTATCCCCGCTCCACTCTAAATCCGATATGATTAAGTCGAATTGAAGAAATCAATAACTATGCTACTGATTTATACTAAACTGATAGGTTTCTTTGATCATCAGCTTTCTCAGATCACCTAGTTTCCGTGATCAGTGGATTCCTGGAATTTATGGTTTCCGAAACTTATTAGATTCTATACAGAAATTCGCGAGAGTTGACCTTTAACATACAAACAATGCCGACATTATTCTTTTGACCAAATATATCATCAATCTTTCGTTTATACCGAGTCTTTATTAAGCATTAATGTTTTGAACGTCTTATTTTTATTAATAAATTTCCGCTCATAATTTTTATTCAATTCTTCAAATGGCAAAAACCGGAAGCGCACCAGCAAGTGACCGGAAACAACTCCATAAGATTCTGGCTGGTTATAGTGCAGTCGAAATATTCTTTCCGATATCTATTTATTTTTGACCGGGAATAGACTCAATGTCTGGTGTTATTTAAGTTTATTTAGTTCTGTCAAAGAAGAAATATAACATTTAAGGTAATCGTCTGACTGTCAGTAAAATATTAATCCATAAGATAGCTTGTGGTAGAGCTCGATAAGTTCAGTTGTTGTAAGGAATAAAGAATATAATGTTTCGGAACGTTGCCTTCCGTCTGAGAATAGAGGAAGATAAAAAAGTGACGTACATTGTATAATGGATTCCTAAATACACTATATCTGAA
>OZ024751.1:1558216-1613216 GCA_964016885.1 Eledone cirrhosa
ATAAATTTTTATTATATTACCATTATAATATTAGCATTATTATATTAACGATGATAATAATAATTCTAAAAAAAGGGTCTCATTAATACCCTTTATTAAATATTCAGACAATATAGTTATTTTTTCTTCTTCAAAACAGACGACCAGTGATTGAATTACAATCTTCCCCCTTTATAAGTACTCAGATTCTTTCACACAACAACAAAGAATAAATAAAGAAATACTATTTATTAACAGATTTAAACCAAAATTAAATATGTAATCACCGCTATTAGATTCTCTCTCTCACTCTCTCTCTCACACACTCTCTCTCTCTCACACACACACGCGCGTGCGCGCACACACGCACACCACGAAATAAAGAGGAAATTGTTCATACACATATTTTCAAAAAATTCCTGATCGAAGCCATCACTGATCCTTTGCACAGACACACCGCACTTCAAAAACAAACAAATATATATATCGTTTCTACTTTTGGCACAAGGCCAGCAATTACCCAATGCATTACTGGTACTTTTT
This sequence comes from Eledone cirrhosa, assembly GCA_964016885.1. Classification (NCBI taxonomy): domain Eukaryota; kingdom Metazoa; phylum Mollusca; class Cephalopoda; order Octopoda; family Eledonidae; genus Eledone; species Eledone cirrhosa. The sequence goes on from OZ024751.1 coordinate 1,558,739, forward strand.
TGTTCTTTTTATTCTTTTTAATTCTTTTTAATTGTAATACATTTGATAAGATGGATTCGACTGATACAACGAAACCGGTTATATTTTATATATGTTATATACATTATAAAACTCTCTTTTCAAAGAATTGTTCCTCTCATTTTTTCAATAATGTTACTTTGACGAATCAAAGAAGAAAAACAGAAAAACAGATCCTTAAATATATTTTCCGTGCTATTTCCAATTCCACCGTTTCTCTCTCTCTCTCTTTCTCTCTCTCTCTCATATATATATATATATATATATATATATATATATATATATATATATATATATATATATATATATATATATATGTATATATAAAGAATCAAAAAGAACAGAAAGATGCAGTAAAAGAGATTTATTCGGTTCTAACGTACGTTTCAATAGACATCAATTTGCCTAGATCTCGCTGAATCTATAATATTATATAGTTAGTAGAGCATTCGACATCCAATGCACAATCGATTCCATATCATCAGAGATTATGTTTACCGTACCAGAATGTTCAGGTTTTTATAGGAATTCATGTGAAGTTGAAGTAGAGAAGAAGGAGGATGTGACAAAGACGAGAGAGATAGGGGTTTTTTTCATGGTTGTTGAGGTAAAACAGAGGGGAGGATAAAATACGATAATGAAATCTAGATATGGACTAGTCCAACTGTGTGTGCTAGGGAGATGGTAGACGTTGATAGGTTTATGATCTATGATAGATGGAGGCAGGGGAGATTAGGCCGAGTGAGTTGTAAAGTATGTAGGAGGAGATGTTGAATAGGGGAGATGTGGTCAATAGAAGGCATAGCAATAATCCATGGGGACAGATAGAGGAGGTAGAAGGAAGATAGAGGAAAGCAGAAGTCGCAGGATCAAATCAAGCCAGGTTTGTATTTCGAGAACGTAGCCTTGAGTCTGTGATTGCAATATAGAGTCCTTTCCGTTCTGTTGTTGAGAAGAGTATAATTCGATTTTAGTATGTAAAATAGCTCCATATTGCATAATCGGCAGTAAGGCTGGCCTGCACGATATGCAGAAGCACTAGAGAGTTTTGTCCATTTCAAAGTGTATTGCAGGTTACTTTCGCGCAACTGCCAAATTGTATTGGCTAAGGTAGTTACGGAACGGTATTTGATGTTCTTCATCGAACTACGGTGTTGGTACCAACGAGATTTAAAAGTGGTAGAGGTACAGCCGATATAGTGCCATCTCCGGTTATCCGATTCAACGGTGCATTGATACACCATATTGGATTCCATGCATTTGTTATTCAGAGGGCAACGATCAGGTAGGTTGCAGTTGCACTTATCAGCTCTTGTAGTATTATTATCTTGTACAGGTTGCGTTAGGTTTATATGTGTGTCTGCTGCAGGAGGGTTTACATTCAGTAGTTGAGAGTTTGAGGAAGTGTTAATGTAGTTTGGGGTGCTTCGTGTGGATGTGCTGACTAATCGTTTGGAGTTAAGTTTTTTAATAATTAGATCGAGATTGGGTGCTGTAGAATATGAAAGCTTAATGGACCTTAGATTTAGTATTTTAGCGTATCGATGTGCAGGAGGAAAATGTGTTTTGATTAAATTGAAGAAAAGTGAAGACATTTTAGGAGATGTTGAGGCATTGTATATTGGGTTGTACCAAAGGTAGCTAGGATTCCGCTTTCTAGCTAGGTTGGGTTGTGTGCTTCTATTTCGACTATGCCTGTGCGGAAAGTGTATGTTGTGTATCGTACCTATATTATTGTTTATGCTAGTGCGTTGTGAGCCCTTATTTCTATCTTGGTGTGCTGGATCTATGTACTCTATTTTGTGTTGGTATCCAGCCGCCTTAAGCGCGTTGTTATAGTAGTAAGCGTGCTCACTAAAGACCTGGGGGGTAGATGACAGGCGTGATATTCTAAGGGAGATGGCCCGAGGGATAGACCGTATAACTGAGGGTGGATGATTAGATTTATGGTCAACATACATAATATTTTCATTAGATTTATGGAATGGGCGGATTTCCCCTGTCTCTAGATTAAATGTTACATCCAAGAAATTTGTTTCAGTCAGGTTGTACTCAAAAGTAATGCTAAAACCAAGACTGTTTAAAAATTCGCTAACTTGCTTACGTAATCTTTCTATTTTCTGGTTGTTTAGGTGTTTAGCTAAAAGGAGCGCATCGTCGCGGTAGATTCCCCCTTGTAGATTGCGGAATTTTTTCTCTAGTGCTTGAGCGATGAAGATGCCCACTACGTCTGTAACTTCGGCCGAATCGTTTGAGCCCATCGTGATATCAAAGAAAGATGGCCGATCTTTGCGCACCCAGTAGCTATCATCGAACTTAATTATGGTTTTTTCTGGCCTATGTGTATGCTTGTGTGTATGTGTATGCTTGTGTGTATGTGTGTGCGCCTATGTGGAGTCTCTTTCTCTTAATTTTGAGTTTATTTTTCACTGACCAACTTCATGGTGGCAAGCTTGTGAAAAAAGGGGTGGGTGGGGGTATCTTTTATGCAATCGTTCGTCCTTGGAATCATGAGAATGTTGTACAGATTTTGAAGGTTCCAGATATGGTGGTCTTTTGTAGTTTAGGAATTAAGGAGCTACGTTCTTTCTTCACAAATGACGTTCTTTCAATCTGCCTAGGCAGATTGGTATATAACCTGAAGCTTCAATAGCTATAGATATGACATTAAATGGGTGCTTGATTTGCTTGCAAACTCTACATAAATGGTCCGTAGGTATCCTTCTTCTGTTGTATTTTTCTTACTACATTAACATCAAGTGGAAAGCTGATTTCTACAGCAGAGCATGTTTTCAATGTGTAGCCCCAAACACCAATATCAGGCTGGTTGTTTTAATTTGGTGGCAGTTTTATTAATTTTTAGCTTCTACCAGTATTCTGACTCAACGTATTCCTCCCTTTTTGTTGTTATTTTCGTCATCAGTAGAACATTTCAGATTGGCTACCATATAGGCAGGGATTTAGAACTTGGGAGGAGGGGTGGGGCAAGGCATTTCAGTTTTTCTTTTGTGTGGGGGGTGGGGGCTCATATATAAAACGATTAGAATATACAGCAAACACACCAATTTTACATTTCAAAGTCAGTTTGGTGCAAGTAATTGGAATTGAAAAGTTATACATACAGGTATTAAATAAAAAAAAAATTGAACCAACCTAAAACTAAAACGCCTAGCAGAGGACACAAATAAATTGCTACGGTGGTCACTAGTTGTGCCCCCTCCCCCATTGCAGGGCGCCCAGGGCAATTGTCCCATTAAATCTGGCCCTGCATATAGGGATGTAGTAATGTAGAAACATTTTTTCAATTAGTAATAATCTGGATAACTTCTTCGGTCTTTGTTTTGCATAGCCTACATTTATTATCGACTGGTGACTTTCCACTTTTGTGCAGCAGGTACGTGGGCTTCTTCTTCCTGGATTGAATGGAGGTATCCTTCAAGGTGTGATGTTATGATCCTAGCAGAACTCCATCTATGCCGGAGGAAAAACAAAACTCGACAAAGGGCGGAGGAACTCAATAGAGTCAACGGCCATCCAAATACTGTGTGCGTGGGTGTGTATGAGTACTCTATTTGTATATACTTATGTATATGCATTTTTTAAATATATATATGTATATTTGATATATCCTCGGGTGTCTGTTTGCATAAGTATACCTTTATGTATGAATTTAACATTTTTTTTTACGTTTTAAATCTTTAAATCTTTCATCTTTTATATATTCTCGGATGTAGAAGATGTGTTTTTGTATATACATTTCAATTATTTTCTTTTAAATAGTGTGTACACATGTGCGCGGGGACAAGAAATACCTGGGTCGGCGTCCAGGCACACAGATAGCCCGCTGGAGTGAGATGCCCTCTTAGCTGTTACAACACTTCTCCAGGAGAGGAAAACTCCGAATAAACACCTGCAGTGTTGAGGGCACCCTATGATGTTGACCAGTTCTTCTATTCGGTACATGCTCTTCATGCTGAGAGAATGGTATTAGTTCTGTGCAAGGCTTTTCTTCACTTAAAAAAATGTTCAAGCATAGGCATCGCCTGATCAATTTGAAACAAATAATTTGTTGCATTGTGGCTGAACCATGATAATGTACGAATTAATGGAAATGGGGGCTCTGGAACTGATGATGAAAGGGTCTGGTCTGAGAGGTGCCCCATGGCCCGGTCGATATCTTGTCAATGCGAAGAAGTTGAAACCTATGAATATTGGTTGCTGGAAGATCCGGACCTTATTAGATTTGGTGTCTTCAGAATCAGAGTCACGACCAGAAAGAAGATCAGCTCTTGTTGTCAAAGAACTGGAACGATACAATATAGACATTGATGCCTTACCTGAAACAAGGCTACTCGAAGAACGTCATATCACTGAGATGTCCAGTGGCTACATGTTTTACTGGAGTGGTAGATCAGCAGGATGAAAAGGGGAAGCAGGTGTGGCTTTTGCAGTGAAAACATCTTTGGTGTCGACACTTGACCAGTTTCCAAGTGGCATCAGTGATCACCTCATGACAATGAGAAATCCTCTGATGTACAATCGCTACCTTACCATTGTCAGTATATATGTCCCGTCGATGAATTCCAATGAAGACGAGAAATTCACCTTTTACAGGTCTCTGAAGGAACCTGTCAAAAAGATTCATTCAGCAGTTGAAACCTATGAAATTGTCGTACTTGGTGATTTCAACGCACGCAGACATGTCATAGGGAAATGTAACAGCACTGGTCTCCTCTTGCTACAGATATGTGTGGAGTTAGATTTGTTCATTACAAGCACGATGTTCCAGCAAAAGGATAATTTCAAGACAACATGGATGTACCCAGGGTCGAAAATGTGGCATCTGATCGACTATGTTCTTGTGAAGAAATGTGACATGCAGGATATCAAGAATGTTCGTGTTCTGCATGGCGTAGAGGCTGGACAGACCATCGTCTGGAGCGTGCCAAGGCAAACTTCGTGATAAACTTCAAACAAGCGCAAATGGTGTCAAGATTCCAAAGCGCTTGAATATAGATCGTATGAAAGATAAGGGTGTCAAAGAACAACTGGAATGATTTGAGGAGCTCTGTCTATGATGTTTCAGTAGAGGTCCTTGGCTTTGTTACAAGAAAACACAAGGACTGGTTTTATGAGAATGATAAGGAGGTCAAGGCTCTACTGGACAGAAAACAAAAAGCACTCAATGCAGTTCTTAAAGGTGGTTGTTCTGTTGTTGACAATTATGAGCATTACAGACAAGTAAAGAAGGAGGTGCGGGTGAAACTCAGGGCCATGCAAAATACCCGGTGGAACAACAAAGCAGATGAAGTTCAAGTAGCATCTAATGGTAACAATGTGAAACTGCCTCACACTCTACTCAGAGAAGTGTATGGCCCTTTCAGCTCACCAGTGGCACCTTTGAGATCGAAAGATTGCAAGCAATTACTGCGCGACCCAAAAGACACTCGACAGGTGGAGAGATCCCTTTGATGAGCTCTTGAACCAGCCATCCCAGGTTGATGATTTCATTTGCTCCATTCCTATTGAACCAGAGGTGAGTTCTGCTGTGCATAAGCTGAACTGTGGTAAGTCTCCTGGTATGGATGGTCTGAGTGAGGAGGTTTTGAAGTATGGTGGTGAAAACTTCACGCAGCGCCTGACTGACCTCATGAAAGAGGTATGGGAAGATGAGGGTGTCCCACAAAATTAGAAGGATGCGTTCATGTTGAGTCTCCACAAAGGAAGGGGTGGGAAAGACAAATGTGGCAATTATCGTGGCATATCACTTCTTTCAGTAGTTGGTAAAGTCATGTGTCGAATTTTGATGGATAGATTGGTCTATCGAACTACGTTGTGGAAAATTTTGGAAAAGCTTGGCTGCCCTCCAGAGTTTGTGAAAATTCTGCGTCTTTTTCGTGATGACATGAAGGCTTGGTGGTAGCATATCTGAACCAATATCAGTTGAAAATGGAGTGGAGCCGAGGGACATTCCGGCTCCAACTCAACCTTCCATATATTTTACGATAGTGTTTCTCATGGCATTCAGGAAAAATTGTTCCCATGGTATCACACTTCAGGAAGGTTGTTCAACATCAGGCGCTTTGGTGCAAGCACGAAGGTATTAACATCTATAATCCGAAAGTTTTAGTATGCAGATGACTGCGATCTTTTTGCTCACTCACAAAGTGACATGCAGCATATTATGAACACTTTTTCTGAAGCTTGCAGCGCTTTGGGCCTGGAAAAGATTATTGTGATGTACCAGTCAGCACATGGGAAAGAATACACTACACCAAGTGTGTTCGTGTACGGAAAGAGGCTGAAAGTTGCCGACAAGTTTGTTTACCTTGGTAGTACGTTGAACAATTCATGCACACTTGATGATGAGATATCCTTAAGAATCAAGGAAACCAGTGATGCTTTTGGACGGCTGAATGAACGTAAAAGTGTCTCTGACTTGTGTCGTCTCCTCTTTGCTTTATGCTTGTGAAACGTAGGTCACACACAGAAAGCACCTCAAGGAACTGGAGAGGTTGCACTAACAATCTCTTCGTAAGATACTTGGGGTGCGATGGAAAATGTTTGTCAGTGAAGTTCTCGAACGGAACAGGTGCATGAGTATAGAGAGGATGATCTTTCGGCATCGGTTGAGGTGGTGCAGTCACGTGGTCTGGGTGTCTGATGATCGTATTCCAAAACAACATCTCTATGGTGAACTGTGCGAAGGAAGGCGACCACCACACAAACTAAAAACGCGGTACCAGAACTGTGTCAGGAGCACCTTGGCTTGTGCTGGAATTTCATCTGACAAATGGGAGAAAATGGCTGAGGTACGTGTGAAGTGAAGACGTTTGATAAAGTCGGGAAATTAACATTTTGAAACTCGTCGAAGAGAACACATAACACTGAAAAGGAAGGTTAAAAAAAATGGACTGTTCTAAACTGCCTGCTGTTGAGCCTCATCTGGTTTGCCAGCTCTGTGGTCGAGTCTGCCTGAGTAAAGCTGGTTTGACTAGACATGAACAAAGTCATATCAGTAGACCTCATGTAGATTAGGATCTGAAAAGGTGTAAGGAATGTGTTAGCATGGGAGGTCTTAAAAGACACGTGAGAACACACAGTCAGAACCAAGCTATGGAAAGTCACAGAAGAGCCTACAGTTGCCATGCGTGTGCTAGAGGGTGCTGGTTTAAAGATCCACATTCGTGCCTCACATTTTTTAGCAGTTTATCAGGCGATGGAAAAGCTCGAACACGAGTTTGCAGCCATCATGAATTTATGTATGTATGTATGTATGTATGTATGTATGTATGTATGTATGTATGTATGTATGTATGTATGTATGTATGTGTGTATGTATGTATATATGTATGTATGTATGTAGGTATGCATGTATGTATGTATGTATGTATGTATGTATGTATGTATGTATGTATGTATGTATGTATGTATGTATGTATGTATGTATGTATGTACGTATGTATGTATGCATGTTTGCATGTATATATACATGTATGTATGAATGTATGTATATACACACTAATACATATATATATATATATATATATATATATATATATATATATATATATACATACATACATACATACATACATACATACATACATACATACATACATACATACATACGAAAACACCAGGAAGAGACATGATTGTCGGCTACTGGTACAAAAAACTAATATTCTATCGGAGGTATCTTACTGACCTCTACCAACAAGTTCTTAAGGGAGATACACTTATACCAGAATGGTTGACATTAGCACAAACGTTACTGGTCCCCAAGAACAAAGACACCCACTTGGCAAAAAACTACCGACCCATTGCATGCCAGAACCTGATGTATAAGATGTATACAGCCTGCCTGAACCTATTCCTCCAAGATCACTGTGAAAATAATAACATCATCACAGATGAACAAGCAGCTGGAAAGAAAAGGGTTTGGGGATGTAATGAACAACTCCTAATCAACAAAACTGCGATGTCGGAGGTGCGACAACTTAGGAGGAATATGACTACAGTCTGGCTGGACTACAAGAAAGCTTTCGATTCTGTTCCCCACTCTTGGATGATAGAGGCCCTCCAACTTGCTAAAGTCCCAGATATTATTGTCAGAGCCATAGAGAGGCTGTCTTCTTCTTGGGCTACTATCCTAAGGTTAAAGACAGAGAGGGAGGACTCTATTTTCACTGATAAAATAAAATATTGCAGGGGTATATTTCATGGGGACAGTCTCTCTGTGATATTGTTCATCTTGTCATTAAACCCCTTGTCCTTTCTGCTCAAGAAATGTGAGGGATACATTATTGGCTCACAAGAGGACAGAAATACAAACCTAACCCATAACTTCTTTGTGGACGATCTGAAACTCTATGCCAAGAACATGGATGGGATGAAGAAAAATCTTGACCTGGTTACAACGTTCTCAAAGGATATAGGAATGGAGTTTGGCCAAGATAAATGCTCATACATAACTGTAAAGCGGGGAAAAACAACAACCCAATCTAGCAACATTGTCATCAATGGTCTAACTGTTTCACCGAAATCTGATGAGGACTGCTACAGATACCTGGGGATAGATGAGAACATATCCTATAATGGTATCTGTAATAAAGAACGCGTAACCAGGGAATACTACACCCGATTAAGAAAGATCTGGTCATCGGAACTCTCTGCGCAAAACAAAACAGTGGCTCACAATGTGTTTGCTGTGCCTGTCCTAACACCAACGTTTGGAATACTCAATTGGACGATAGACGAAATCCGAGCAGTTGATGTTGGAACTCGAAAAATACTGAACAACACCGGAAACTTCCACATCAACAGTGACATAGACCGCCTTTACTTGAAACGTAAGCAGGGAGGCAGAGGCCTAACATCAGTCCAGACAACATTTGAATGTCGCATCATATCTCTCCGACAACATCTACGAACCTCGAAGCGTAGGAGCCCGCTTCTCGAGCAAGTCTATCTACATGAAACAGATAAGATCATGAGAGTTTGGAAGGAACTTCTTGAGAGATATTCCCTGTGTGATAATCAAATACTGACACCCAGGGAAGTCGCTCAGCAGTATCGCAGTGAATCCATGGATGAAAAACTGCATGCCTATCAGCAAAAAATCATGCATGGATATGTTGCCAGGAAGCTCCAGAGTGAGAGTAATATAGATAAGGAAAGTAGTCTCTCTTGGACCAACAACCGCTATATTGGCTCCCACTTTGAAGGATACGCTTTTGCAATCCAAGAACAGGAGATTAGCACGAAATACGTGATTCACAAAAGAGATAGGGATGCAGGCAAAACACCTAGATGTGATACCAAGTGCAGACTCTGCAGAACTAACATCGAGGATATCACCCATGTCATCAGCAGCTGCCCAAAGATGTCATCGCGGTACTATCTACCTATGAGGCATGATGTAGTGGCCAAAACACTGTACAATGCAATCCGTAAAAAAGATAGCCCCGATAATAAACACATTAAAAGCTACAACAATGTGGAAGACATCCATGTACATAATATGAAAGAGTACTGGTGGAATGTTCCAGTAAAAACCCCAATAAAATGCAGGCATAACAGACCAGATATTATGATATGGGACAGGGAGAAGAAAACATGCACAGTAGTGGAAATTAGCTGCCCAGCAGATGCCAATATAATATCAAAGATTAGTGAAAAGGAGAATATTTATGCAGAACTGATGAGAAATCTGCAGATACTCCACCCTGATTACACCTTCAGATTTATGCCTGTGATTATTGGGGCACTGGGATATGTTAGTAACTGTCTCAATACAAATCTTGAGAAGCTAGGCTTCACAGGAACAGAAAGAACACAACTAGTTAGGCAATTACAAGTACAATCCATTAATGGAACAGTAAAAATATGTAAAACATTACAAAATGTTTGCATCTAATAACTGCATATACACATGTACAAATACAAAGCATATACACATGCACACATACAACTCAAAACATACACATCCACACATACAATAACATCCATATATACACATGCATGCATGCATGCAGACATACATATCTACCTAGTTGATGTGTAAATTCCAATGAGAGAGTCTTGTGTCTATGTTAGAAACCGACTCTCTCTCTATTGGTAAAACTTTGTGAAATTATAAAACCAGAAAAACATACATACATACATACATACATACATACATACATACATACATACATACATACATACATACATGGTGGCTGCCAACTCGTTTTCGAGTACGGCCACTACTTTATATCCATGTAGGAGAACCCCTACCGATGCGCTGAATAAGTGTGACTTTTTAGTCCAGCCAGCGACTTGAAAACTCTGGTACAAACACTACACTTGTGACAATTATTGACACAGTGCTGGGCCCATAGTACCATGTGACGACAAGTGCAGAGAGATCTCCAGATATAAAGCAATGCCTGTGCTGTGAAGCTTTTATAGTGAGCAAAGGCACTGCACAAAGCCAGTCCCACTCTCTTAACCAAGATGATATTTACCAAAAAGAAGAACAAGTCAACATCATTGGAAACCATCAGGGTTGCAGGTGTTATATCAGAGTTTTCCTTCTCCCCCCCCCCCCCACATATATATATATATATATATATATATATATATATAACGAAGGAAATGTGGTAAGGAACCAGGTGGACCATAACGCACCAAAGTACTCAATACTTAGGGTAGTAGAGTGGGTAATAGGAACAAGTAAGACCCCGACGGCTGAGCTCAAGCCGTTTCGACGGCTAATTCTGGACGGCTAATTCTAGTCCAGAATTAGCCGTCGAAATATATATATATATATATATATATATATATATATAACAGATTAAAGTTTAAGCAAAGAATCGCTGCTTTCACCCTTAACGGGATCTTCTGAAAGAAACAAAGTCAATCTGTAAACGCAGAAGTGGATATTTCAAAAAATGTTGCAACCGGAGGAAGACAGGAAGACGATACTTTGGTTCGTGGAAACGTTCACTGGCAAAGAACGGGAAAAAACGAATAAGATACGTCATTAATAGAAGCGGTGAAAAACAATTACGCGCAAACACAGAACCACGTTTATGGTATAAAAGAGGTCGTAGACTAATGTTCTCTTAGGTGGTTCATAGAGACGTTTTCTGGCAATGAACGAAAAAAACGAAGATAATACGTCATATGTGGAGCGTGGAGAACAATAGCACGCAAAGACAAAACCACGTAAATGGTATAGCAGAAGTCGTAGACTAAAATTCTAACTAGGAGACCGAATGAATCTCCGCTACAGAGTTAAGAACAAAGTAAATAAATACAATACAGAAGTAATAGAAATAAATAAATAAATACATACACGCAAACAAATACGTACATACACAAGCATACGCAAAACACTTACCATAGGTATACAAAACCACGCACATATAAAAATGTGTGTGTGTATGCGTGTATACAAATAAATAAATAATTATATAAACGTATATAAATAAATAAATACGTATATAACAAGCGCACACACATACCTATATGTAAATACACGAGAGTTCGGAGACGTAAGTCATCCAAAACATGAAGTACGCATATACACACACCCTACATACGTACGAACCTGCATACTCACACAGACGCAAAACTCCCGTATACACATAGCCAAACCATATGTACCACAATAAAAAAATTATACGCCATAACATAAACAATCAAATATACATACTAGAAGGTATACGTACCTTCACGAAACATACGGGTAATATATACTTTTGCAAATAAGTAATGGTATAAACAAAACATATACTTAGCTCCCACATCAAGACGTAAAATATCCACGTATAGATCGTACTATCCTATCGTACTATAAAACTTTCCTGTATTACAGCCCCACGTTATACCCTAACGGATAGTACGATCTATACGTGGATATTTTACGTATTGATGTGGGAGCTAAGTATATGTTTTGTTTATACCATTACTTATTTGCATAGGTAAGTATATATTACCCGTATGTTTCGTGAAGGTACGTATACCTTCTCGTACGTATATTTGATTGTTTATGTTATGGCGTATACTTTTTTTATTCTGGTACATATAGTTTGGTTATGTGTATACGGGAGTTTTGCGTCTGTGTGAGTATGCAGGTTCGTACGTATGTAGGGTGTGTGTATATGCGTACTTCATGTTTTGGATGACTTACGTCTCCGAACTCTCGTGTATTTACATGTAGGTATGTGTGTGCGCTTGTTATATACGTATTTATTTATTTATATACGTTTATATAATTATTTATTTATTTGTATACACGCATACACACACACACATTTTTATATGTGCGTGGTTTTGTATACCTATGGTAAGTGTTTTGCGTATGCTTGTGTATGTACGTATTTGTTTGCGTGTATGTATTTATTTATTTATTTCTATTACTTCTGTATTGTATTTATTTACTTTGTTCTTAACTCTGTAGCGGAGATTCATTCGGTCTCCTAGTTAGAATTTTAGTCTACGACTTCTGCTATACCATTTACGTAGTTTTGTCTTTGCGTGCTATTGTTCTCCACGCTCCACATATGACGTATTATCTTCGTTTTTTTCGTTCATTGCCAGAGAACGTCTCTATGAACCACCTAAGAGAACATTAGTCTATGACCTCTTTTATACCATAAACGTGGTTCTGTGTTTGCGCGTAATTGTTTTTCACCGCTCCTATTAATGACCTATCTTATTCGTTTTTTCCCGTTCTTTGCCAGCGAACGTTTCCACGAACCAAAGTATTGTCTTCTTGTCTTCCTCCGGTTGCAACATTTTTTGAAATATCCACTTCTGCGTTTACAGATTGACTTTGTTGGTTTCAGAAGATCCCGTTAAGGGTGAAAGCAGCGATTCTTTGCTTAAACTTTAATCTGTTTTTTTAATAAATATTTGCTCTACAGTTCTTATATATTTGATATATATTTATCCTTATCGAGCCCTCTTTGGATTTTAGTCTTCAAATTTATTATCATTACTATATATATATATAGGGCGGTGGATTGGCAGTATCGGTAAGGGTCGGACGCCATGCTTTGAAGCATAGAGTTACCTCCCTTTATGATCTGAGTTCAAATCCCGCCGAAGTTAACTTTGCCTTTCATCCTTACGGGGTCGATAAAATAAAGTACCAGTAACGCACTGGAATAATTGCTGGCCTTGTGCCAAAAGTAGAAACAATTACTATATATATAAGAGAGTATTGAAGTTTGCTTGAAGCATTGTGGAATAATAAGGTAAATTTCTTTAAGTCGTTTGGAAGCCTCGACGATGCAAATGGGTAAATCTCCTGGTAACAAGATCCGGTGGTGGAGAGAGAGATGTAAGTGGGTGTACGTTTGAGATGCGTGGCGTGTATAAGACGTGTAGAGGAATGAAGGAAAGAGCGTAACGGATAAAAATAAAAATAACAACACGAGAGAGAGATATTCAAAACAACGAACAGCGGAGGACACGTTTCGCACCTTTCCGACAGACAACCTTTCCCCCACCCCGGAAAAAACCCCAGTTGATGGATGTGAATCCGAAATATATAGGGACAATTAAATCTCTCCCAAGGTAACTCTCTCTCGTGTTGTTATTTTTATTATAATCCTTTACGCTCTTTGCTTCATTCCTCTACACGTCTTATACACGCCACGCATCTCAACGTACTCCCACTTACATCTCTCTCTCCACCACCGGATCTTGTTACCCAGAGATTTACCCATTTGCATTGTCGAGGCTTCCAAACGACTTAAAGAAATTTACCATATATATATATATTTATTAAAATAACAGATTAAAGTTTAAGCAAAGAATCGCTGCTTTCACTCTTAACGGGATCTTCTGAAACTCAGAAGATCCTGTTAAGGGTGAAAGCGACGATTCTTTGCTTAAACTTTAATCTTTTATTTTAATAAATATTTGCTTTATGGTTCTTATATATTTGATATATATTTATCCTTATCGAGCCCTCTTTGGACTTTAGTCTTCAAATTTATTATTATTACTATAATGAAAGGTATAGAAATTGTTTTAGCGAGAAGCTAATAGTATTCTATAACATATACGCGACTATGTCGTCAAGATGGGAAAAGTAGTTAACGTAAGATTTGGGAAAAATAATTCAAACTCATCTCAAAAGAGAATCAGGATACAAATTCATCCACAGAATTTAGTGAAATCCAGGGAAAAATCAATAGACCCTTAACTCATGATAAAATAAAGTTTAAAATACTTATCCTTCACTTTGGAAAAACATCAAATGCTCTGTATAGTCTTAAAGACTATTTCATGAAAACTTTCAGTGGAGATGGTGACGGTTGGATTTCAATCGTCAGCAGAGCTCAATAGATAACCAGGGCTACCACAGAATTATAAACCAAAAAGGGAATTCTAAAACTGGCTAGTTCACCATCATGCGTGATTATGAAAAACGCACATGAGGAAAATCGGGGCTAGTGACGTCAGGATGAAAGTGAATGTTTATTTACAAGAAATAACAGTCAAATACATTCTGAAAAAAACTCTACAAAAGGAGTTCAGCAAGAAGCAATATTATCGCAGTTTTTATAAAAAAACCGGGATTAGTCACTGATAATTTAAGCACTCTAGGAAAAGAATCCGAGTATAAGTATAAATGAAAGGTATAGAAATTGTTTTAGCGAGAAGCTAATAGTATTCTATAACATATACGCGACTATGTCGTCAAGATGGGAAAAGTAGTTAACGTAAGATTTGGGAAAAATAATTCAAACTCATCTCAAAAGAGAATCAGGATACAAATTCATCCACAGAATTTAGTGAAATCCAGGGAAAAATCAATAGACCCTTAACTCATGATAAAATAAAGTTTAAAATACTTATCCTTCAATTTGGAAAAACATCAAATGCTCTGTATAGTCTATTTTTATTTTATCCTTTATACTCTTTCCTTCATTCCTCTACACGTCTTATACACACCACGCATCTCAACGTACACCCACTTACATCTCTCACTCCACCACCGGATCTTGTTACCCGGAGATTTACCCATTTGCATTGTCGAGGCTTCCAAACGACTTAAAGATATTTACCTATTATTCCACAATGCTTCAAGCAAACTTCAATACTCTCATATATATATATATATATATATATATATATATATATATATATATATATATATATATATATATATATATATGTGTGTGTGTGTGTGTAAAAGGTAAGCAGAAATAACAACACAATCGGTTCTGTATATGGAAGGTATATATTAGGTTAACGCTTGATATAGCAGGAAGAGGGTCTTAACGTTTCGGACGCTAGTCCTTCATCAGAAGAAAGAATGTGAAATAAAATAGATTGAGGGGACGGGAAGGTTGGAATTGGAAAAAAATGTCTTTAGATAAAAACAACATATTTTTATATATACTAGCAGAAAAACCACCTTTCGGGTGGTTTTCTGCTAGCATGTGTAGTGTGTATATTGATATTATACGCAGGTATATATACATGTTGATATGATACATCAAATAAAATCGTAATTGACAATATATAATACATAGAAATTGAACGAAGACTGCGTTACACTGTCTTATTTAATCAGTAACGTAATCCATGATACATTAAAAAAGACGATATTATATATAAACTGCATTAGGAGAAAATTAGTGACAGAAAATTAGTATGTTTATTTAAGCGATGGCCAACCGGAAGTGTTGACATTTCAGAAATTTTAAAGAAGTCCCGCGCTCCTTACTGTATTATAGTTTAGATGAGTTTGAAAAAAGAGTTAATAAATAAATAAAGAGTTAATAAATAAATAAAACTTTATACTTGTTTTACCCTCCCATTTCCAATTAAACCGAACGCTATCATGACTGTAAATGTATATGTATGAATGTATGTATGTTTGTGTAAATGTATATGTGAATGTATGTATGTTTGTGTGAAAGGATGTGTGAATGTATGTATATTTGTCTGAATATATGTATATTTGTGTGAAAGTATATCCTCCCATCTCCAATTAAACCGAACGCTATCATGACTGTATGGGTGTGTTTGTGTAAATGTATATGTATGAATGTGTATATGTTTGTGTGAAAGTATATATGTGAATGTATGTATATTTGTGTGAAAGTATGTATGTTTGTGTGAAAGTATGTGTGAATGTATGTATATTTGTGTGAAAGTATACCATCCCATCTCCAATTAAACCGAACGCTATCATGACTCTATGTGTGTGTTTGTGTAAATGTATATGTGTGAATGTGTATATGTTTGTGTGAAAGTATATATGTGAATGTATGTATATTTGTGTGAAAGTAGGGAGGATGGAACCATAGGACATTACGTTGGCGGTTACGCGTAGCTGTGGGCTAGCTAAGGGTCGTGTTGGCTAGGTAACCGTTCCTATTGTTGCTACTGTACTGCAGCCTATTGCGCGACCCCTTCCCTTTAAGCTCGGGTGCACACGCCTTCCTTCCGTTACGTTTATATGTAGCTAAACGCTGGTTAGAGGGTGTAGGTAATAGGCCATCGCTATTGTTAATCTTATAGGTAGGGAATACTTCTAGTAGGCTACCGTTACCTGTATCATGACCCTTATCATGCGGTACGTCTTCTACACCACCACACATGTAGTTAACGGTACGGCCGTGTTTCTTAGTGCGATTCTCTATACTGTAGTTATTGCCTCTGTCATGGCCGCTGCGTAATCGGTTATAGGTATGGCTTACTATAACATTAGTCCTATGAGGGGCGTGGTTTCTAGAGTTAGCGTTAAGGATGTAGGAGATTCTTCGGTTATATCCGGCATCTACCAAGGCTTTATTGTAGTAGTCAGCCACTTGGTTGAAGATATTCTCGTTGGTAGAAAGCCTCGAGATCTTATGGGATATGCTATATACTATGGAGTTGAGAGCAGACTTAGGGTGGTTGGATGCATAATTAATATATGATAGAATCTCGCCGAGCTTGTGGTATGGCTTGTACAGGCCCGTACCCAACTCCAGGGTCACGTCCAGGAAGTTGACTATCTGGTGGTTGAGGTATATAGTTACGGATAGGCCATATGATTTTTATTTAAACATGTTCCAACAGTATATATTCTCCTTTGTAATCCTTTCATTTGTAACCGCTCTGCTTATATTCTCGCCCGCTAGATATTAACGCTTCTGATATTTAACCCTGTAGGCACAAGTGTTGAGCACAAATGCACCAGCCTTTGGCAATTAACTATATGTATCGCTTATCCCTTTAAACCTCTACTCTCTCACGATACTAAAATATTCTAAATTATATATATATTAATTTGAGTAATAAGCACGTATTTCTCTCACCACACGCGGAAGACTAGTTTCTAACTAGACACGTTGTCTGGAACACCTGCTGAAGAACTATAGATAATGTGATCATTGTAGCTGATTATCGAAACAATCATACCATGGACTGTACATGTGTCATAGTTATGGAGGCACTCTTTAAATTTTATTAATCTCTTTGATTATGATGTTTTTCTCGTAACTTTCGCAGTTTATGTCTTTCACTCTGGTGGTAAAAATACCCTGTAATGAAAAAGCATGTTCTTTTCATGTATTCTCTCCTATATATTTTGAAGAGCCCGGAAAAAATGTCCTTTAGCTCATAAGGGAACAACGCGAGTCCTTTACTCCGTTGCTTCATTTGATATATATATATATATATATATATATATATATATATATATAAATTATCGATAATCGCATTTCGGCCCACGAAATAACGAAAAACAACCTCCGAGATGTGTGGCAAGTGCTCAATGATTCAGATGAACCAGAGCTATAACAAACGTTAAAGGCCAAACACACTGAGACGATGGTTAAACAATCATTCGCACAGCCCCCAAAACGATCAAGTAATTCGGGTCAAACAAATAACAAATATCTGTGATGGAAAATTTACCCGGACCCCTGGAAGGTTGGTAAAATCCACCATTTGGGTTTCTGCGGCTCCTAAATCAATTACTGTCCGCTTACATAAATAATGTTAGGCTTCTGGTAAGATGATTGAACAAGGAAGCCACTTTCTCAACAGGTTTTAGTTCAATGTTAATACAAGGACTGACTATTGCTGACCCCAGGTAGGGATCGGCAAGGGAGCCAACCCCTATACCAGGCGAATGAATTCAGTTGTGTATGTTATTGCAAGAATGCAAAAACATCACAAATCGAATAGAGTTCTCAACAGAAGGGTTAAAATTAACATAAGCTATTCATCAGTCAATAGAATCAACTAAAAAGTCAAGACAATTAACTGGTCAATAGCTAGAGTCTGGAGATTAATATAAATATAAATGATCGAGAATCGCATTTCGGACCACGAAATAACGAAAAACAACCTCCGAGATGGCAAGTGCTCAATGATTCAGATGAACCAGAGCTATTGCAATGAAATACCTATGACCGTTGGTAAATCACTGATGAGGGACTCATTTTATAACATGTTATCCATGTGCAACCATGCATAATTCTTCTCCCCATTTTTTCACATATATTTACCTGAACTGCGATTCTGTTTTTCTCTCTCTCTCTCTTACTGCTCCCTCGTTCTCTCTGTTTCTCTTACTTTATTTCGTCCCCTCTGTCATGTCAGTTAACACTTTCTCTCTACTGACCTCTTCCTCACACTTCCACTCACTCACTCACTGTTTCTCCCATTCTCCCCCCCCCCCCCGTTCGTGACGTTAACGATTCCTTCTTTCTTACATCGGATTCATCTCGAAAGGTCTATTTTCTACTCGTTCATATATTCACCCAGCTTATACTGATAGAATAACTATGTAGCTTGTGTCTTTTCCTATCTTCGGTTAGCTTTCCTCTATGTTGTTTACTTGTCTCACTCGCTTTACGCGTTTTAATTGTCCTAATAACTTATTTTAGTTATTATTGCGCCAACGTGAGGTATACGATTTTTAATGCAATGAAATACCTATGACCGTTGGTAAATCACTGATGAGGGATTCATTTTATAACATGTTATCCATGTGCAACCATGCAGTATTCTTCTCCCCATTTTTTCATATATATATATTTATGTAGTGATGTGGTTAGTGGGTCTGGTCACTACTTCTGATCGGATCTTAGAATAGCCCTTAATAGGACTGTTATAACATACGGTAAGGATGAACAGACTAAGGAAGAAGTTGAAAGGACGAGCAGGCAAGAGATGTAGTTTCGTTCAGCGATTTATTCCATACATGAAGCAACGATACAGAGGTACAAGGCGTGTGTGAGTAACATGTGTGGCGGAGGAGAGAATCAACGATACGCTAGCTGACACTGCCAAAGGTCGACTGGCGAAAGCGTTTGGGACCACTCTATTTATACAAAAATAATCGTTTGATGTTTAGCCGCTGTGTAGGCGTTTTATTTTGGTGGCCTAAGGGTTGTTTGTTTCACTGGGGCGAGGTAGCTAGGTAGGCAGATAGAGTTGTTTGTTTCACTAGGAAATGACAGATAGGTAGCTAGATAAGCAGATAGATAGAGTTGTTTATTTCACTGGTAAGGACAGATGTTATTTCCGGTGGCTGTATATATATATATATATATGTATATATATATATATATATATATATATATATATATATATATATATATATATATATATATATGCAGAAGGTAAACAGAAATAACAGCACAATCGGTACTGGAAGGAATATATTAGGACGACCCTTGAAATAGCAGGAAGAGGATCTTAACGTTTCGGACGCTAGTCCTTCATCAGAAGAAAGAATGAGAAATTAGATAGATTAGGTGGGGTGGAATTGGAAAAAAAATGTTTTTAGATAAAAATAACAGGTCTATTCATGTTGCCATCTCTTGCAAAACTGTTGATTTATTTTTATTAGAAAAGTGGATGATGGAGCGGATCTATCTGAAATGAAAAAAAAAAACGTTTTGTAAAAAGAGCTATACTTATGCACGTGCGTGTGTGTGTGTACATGTGTGTGTGTTATACGTCCGTACGAAGCTAAAAGGATATGTGTGTGTATATGTAAGTAAAAGTGTGTGTGTGCTTGTGAGTACGAAGCTATGAGCAAAAGTATGTTAATATAAGTGTGTGTGTTTGTATACATAGCTGTGAAGGGAAAAGAGGAGTGTGCGTATTTTGTTGGTCAGTATTAGCTGTAAGAGTATATGTTTCTGATCATAAGAGAGCCATATGAATCTAGGGGTGAATGTACAAGCGCGTGTTATAATGGTCGGGATATTAAAGAAATTGGGGAGGGGAGTTGAGTCCATGAGGGAAATAGGACCCAAGGCGGTAAATCAAACTCTGTTCAGCCCTGGTGCGCGAGGCCTGGACTGAGACATGTAGGGAAGAATGACCAGGAGAACAGAAATGACGGGTGACGGGAGTATCCAAACCGAATCGTATATCCCTCAACTGTTCAGCAAAACGGTCCGCCATTCGGCGTCCCGTTTGTCCGATGTATGAGGACCCGTATAGGGAACACCGGAGGGCATAGACAACGTGGATGGAGGTACAGGTGAAGGAGTGGCGGATACGGAATGACCCGTTGGGGCATGTGAGAGTGGAGTGATGAGGGTGGAAATGAGAGGACAAGTGTTACAGCGGGGACGAGAATAAGGATCAGGGCCAAATATATATATATGACCAAAAGTTAAACAAGGTTAATTAATTAATCAATGAATATAGTTTTATAATAGATTAGAAGCACTCAGCAGTGAACATTTTCTGGAGTTATTAATATTAATTAAAAATATTAATAAACATAGACATTTATGTAATCAAATATATTGGGGGATTGGCAGTATCAGTAGAAGGTCGGACGCCATGCTTTCCAGCATAGTTACGTCCCTTTACGGTCTGAGTTCAGATCCCGCCAAGGTTAACTTTGCCTTTCATCCTTACGGGGTAGATAAAGTGAAGTATCAGTAATGCACTGGGTAGTTGCTGGCCTTGTGCCAAAAGTGGAAACAATTATATATATTTCGGAGGTACTGTTCTGTTTCCTCAGTACGTCCTCATCAGATAAAATATATAAATTGATGTATGACATACCTCAAGTGTCCAGTCTTGGCAGTCAAGACTGGAATTGAACCATCAGCACAGTTGAGGTATGTCATACATCAATTTATATATTTTATCTGATGAGGACGTACTGAGGAAACAGCACAGTACCTCCGAAATATATATAATACAATATATTTGATTACATGAATGTCTATGTTTATTAATATTTTGAATTAATATATATATATATATATATATATATATATATATATATATATATATATATATATATATATATATATATATATGCTAACTAAATGTATTGTGTGGAAAATTGGCTGTATTATTTCATATGAGATATATCAAATATATCTCTTCCCAGACGGACATATATATATATATATATATATATATATATATATATATATATATATATATATATATATACATATATATATATATATATATATATATATATATATATATATATATATATATATATATATGGTGGCTGCCAACTCGTTTTCGAGTACGGCCACTACTTTATATCCATGTAGGAGAACCCCTACCGATGCGATGACAAGTGCAGAGAGATCTCCAGATATAAAGAAATGCCTGTGCTGTGAAGCTTTTATAGTGAGCAAAGGCACTGCACAAAGCCAGTCCCACTCTCTTAACCAAGATGATATTTACCAAAAAGAAGAACAAGTCAACATCATTGGATACCATCAGAGTTACAGGTGTTATATCAGAGTTTTCCTTCTCATAGAATTCTGCCTTGACAAAGGCTAAGGGGTCATCTCTCCCGGTGATTTTGGATGGCCATTGACGCTTAAGAGCTCCTTTGCCCTTTGACAGGTTTTGTTTTTAATCCTGCAGGATGTCCAAAGTCACCCTCCTCACCAAAAAACGTTGGTGGGGTTGCCAGTTTAGTCGCCAACGACCCGACCACGAGACAGGTTGTACTGGGATACATGTTACCAGTAGCACCAACTGGTGACCTGACATAACATATATATATATGTCCGTCTGGGAAGAGATATATTTGATATATCTCATATGAAATAATACAGCCAATTTTCCACACAATACCTTTAGTTAGCACCCGAACGTTTAATTAGGAATATATTCACTTATTTCCTAATGTTTGTTGAGTGAGTTGGGATTTGGCCGGAGTATCGCTATTAGCTTTCTCCGATAATGTATTTATATATTTACTCTTGGTGCAACGGATATGAACTTCCCGATATAAGGTTTGACTATCTTTGTTTATTTTTATATATGAATATTGATTGTTTTTTGTATCTCATTCTGTTATTTTGCCCGAGAAAATATCTGTGTGTCATCAAACGATGTACGCATATGGATATTTTTTCAAATTCCAATTGAGTTCTAGCACGTGGCTTGAATTCCTTTTAGAATTCATTGTCCTGCGCATGTATTGTTTTTTGGCGGTAATCTCCTTCCTCATTTTCGAGACAGTATGAGAATTTCTTTAGAACTGCTGGGCTAGCAACCTAGCTGCTACCTCAAGCACTGATGGTGATTATCGCTAAATATTGATGTTGATTTGATTATCAATATTAATATTATTGGGCACCCACTGAAGAATTATAAGAGCCCACTTGAATAAGTATCTGTTGATCTTATACAAGCTTCTACATAAATTGGTATAATTTCACCCAACTTGTAGGAATCTTATAATGAAACGAGACGTCCGTCTGGGAAGAGATATATTTGATATATCTTATATGAAATGATACAGCCAATTTTCCACACAATACAATTAGTTAGCACCCCAAACGTTTAATTAGGAATATACTCACTTATTTCCTAATGTTTGTTGAGTGAGTTGGGATTTGGCCGGAGTGTCGCTATTAGCTTTCTCCGATAATGTATATATATATATATATATATATATATATATATATATATATAATATATATATATATATATATATATATATATATATATATATATATATATCCCCTTCTCACTTCCTTCCGTTTGGCCTGTAGTGGGTTCTCTTCTTGCTCACATCTCACTCACGTCGGATGGTCTGTATCCCGCTCGCTCATGAAATCCATCCAGTTTAAGCTGACCGGATTCCCATGCTGCTTGTTTTTTTCTATCTTTGCGTTGCTATTATCCTTCTATGTTTGTTTACCTGTCTCGCTCACTTTACGCGATTTACTTGTCCCAATAGCTTTATTTAGCTATTGCTCGCACCAACCAGAGGTATATGATTTTTAAAGCGATGAAATACCAATGAAGGTTGGAAAATCACTGACGAAGGACTATTTTTATCATATGTAACCCATGTGCAACCACGCAGTATTCTTTCTTCTCATGTTTTTTATATATATATATACATATATATATATATATATATATATATATATATATATGATTGTGGTGGTGCTGAGAGTGTTTGAGTTTGTGTTGTTGTTGTTGTTAGTGGTGGTGGTAGAGATGGTGTTAGTGGTGGTGGTTGATGGTGGTGTTAGTGGTTTTTGTTGGTGGTGGCTTGGTGGCGGTGGAGACGGTGATGGTGGTGGTGCGGAGGACTGTTAATCGAGACTCTGTATCAGTGGAATATGTACGATTTAGTCTGTTGTCATTCTAGCTCTGTTCACACGTACACGCACACACGCACACACACACACACACACACACACACACACACACACACACACACACACACACACACACACAAATACACACATACATATTTCACACATCAGGCACACGCACACACTCATTTACTCGTTCACACATTCACACACATAAACACATATCACACACAACACACACATTTACATTCACACCCACACACATTATTTTCTTCATTATTATTGTTATTATTGTTTGTCTTTGAACGATACACCACGCCTGTTTACGCTCCGTAAGTGTTCTTTGTGTACATCTATTTATATTGTTTTTTTTTTGTTTGAAAATCTTGTTACATAGGCTTGAGTCTCTGCCCTGAAGTAGGGACTAACCATAATACTTGGACCTTGGACCCAAATATATGAACTTTTGATTTGAAATTGTGCTATAAATTTTTTTTTTGTAAAACAAAATAGAGGTTACCCCCCTCCCCCCTCCAATTTCTGCCAATGCGGGAAAATTCTCGAAAAAAAACGTGCGTCACGAAAGTGATTCGGACGGCGTTGTGAAGAGAAACAACAAAAATGTCACCACCACCACCACCACCGCCAGCACTATCACCATTACAGACATCACCAACAACGCTACCGTCGCCAGCAAAAGCAACAGCAGCAGCAGCGGCAACGATAACAAGAACGATGGAACCAACAGGAACAGCAACGACAGCTACAACAACAACAACAACAATGACAACAACACAATCACCACCACCAACAACAACAACAACGTGAACAAGGACAACAATACCAACAATAACAACAACAACAACCTGAACAAGGACATCACTACTAGCAACAACAACAACGTCGACAACAAGATTACTTATGCAGCCACAGCTGGAAAAGCTCAAACCTATCTGACTAAGAATAAAGAACGTTTCGCCCAGGAGAAAAAGATTATCACCAAAGAAAAGATGTGGGCCAACTTAAACGTCCTGGCAAAAGAGATGGCAGCAAAGGAGAGGAATGACATCGAGCATATAGCAAGGGTCAAACAATTCGGGAGCATCACGCTACTCTTTAAAACTGAGGTCCTTGCTATCAAGCATTCAGTGGTTCCCTGCAAGACGGACCAAATGATGATGTACCCGTTCTACATGAGGAGGAGGACAGTAACGTTCTGTGTTGTGTTCCCAGTATTCCGCCAGGACTGGACCTATGGTGGCTCCTGTGAGGCGTGGTGGCAGAGGGTCCTGACACCTTCCTCGATGTCAAATTTGCAAAGAGGGAGATGTGGGCCGGGACTGGTTTGGAGATTCTTCTCCAAATCAGACCCGAAGACATTAAAAGTATCCCAGACCACATCAAACCATCGGACGGGTACGAGATCCAAGTGATCATGAAGGGAAAGAGGCCGCACTGTTTCGTTTGAGGTGAAGCTACACACCCGCGAGCCTTTTACCCTCAGCTGAAAACTGCAGGGAGCGACAAACCTTCGTTGCCGCCAACAACGGTGCCGAGACAAACAACATCAGAACAGTAGAAGAGAAAGCACCCCCAGCAACAGCAGCAACAACACCAACATTGACCACCAATACCACCCAGGGAGTCGCCCAAACAAGCTCTCCCTCCTCCTCGTTCAAACACACACACAGACCAACACTCACACACCTGTAAGTACACTCTCACTCCCCTCTGACACAGGGCCCCCAGACACCAGTTCCTTCTCATGTCCAAGTGAAGATGAGTGGGGAACCCCCAAAACACAAGAAATAAAAACGAAAACGCAAAATAATACATTTTCACACACACCAACAAACACACAAAACATACCCAAAGCAAACACAGACACACTTACAACAACACCAGCACCACAACCGTCAACAAAAATACAACTACCATCAACAACACAGACACAACCGCAAGAAAGTAAACGAAAACTTACACAACCACTGACAAAAACGCATTGCTTAGAAAGAGCAAAAAAGACCTAATGGCTCTCGCAACACAAGAATGAGGGAGAGATTTTCGGCATATGCACCTTCAAGGTGCCCAAACTCTTTTAATAGTGCAGATATCGCTAGAAACTTACAAAACCTTAGGGAGAACTTCCCCCACGACATGGGGACCACAATGATAAATGCCTCGAGCAGGCTTTTAAAAGGATTCCCAAGGGAACCCAACCAGCCAGAAATGCAGGCCGAACAAACGGACGTCAACAAGTTCCCGGAAGGTAAGCGAACCTTTCATCGCTTATTTAACCAGTCAGCATAGCTATCTTAAGAGTCAGCTTAAATATTTGTGGCTGGGGGTCGCACTGGAAGCAGGGTCACTTGCTGAATGACCTCAGGTCATTAGATATGGTTGTGACTGCTAACAGCGAGACCAGGATTTCCAACATACGTGCACTAGCCACCATTTTTCGACGACTATCAAATCTTCGCTTCTTTTAGTCGGTCAGGAATGGAAGGTAGGGGTGTGTACTGTTTAGGAAAGGTGTGGATTTAGAGATAATGATGATCTTCCTGGACCCTGACGGTAAGTTGGTGACCCTGGACGTGAGCAATAGCAAATATGGTGCCTTTCGACTGATGACCGTCTACGCCCCGACGGCCGCATTTCTTTAGACGCCCGAAAGCCTTTCTGGAAACGTCATGCCCTTTACTGCTAACGGGGGACTAGAACGGCAACTCAGATACACGCTGGGATTGTGTGAGAGGAGCGTAGGGTACAAAATCCCGAAGTACATGATCAGTCAGTTCCAACTGTCTAACTAGATTTCGCTAATATTTTTATTTTGTTTACTCGATTTTATTGTCTCCTATATATAGGCTATTGTGCCTATAAAGAAATCAATATTATTATTATTAACGGTGGTGAGGGCGGTGGATTGCCAGTATCGGTAGAGTGTCAGATACCATGCTTTTCAGCATAGAGTTATGGCCCTTTACGTTCTGAGTTCAACTCCCGCCGTTAGCTTTGCATTTCACCCTTACGGAGTCGATAAAATAAAGTACCAGTGATGAACTGGGGTCGATTTAATCGACTTTCCTCTCCCCTTCAAATTGTTTCCCTTGTGTTCAAATCTGAAACTATAATTATAATAATAGTTTCTACTTTAGACACAAGGTCAACAATTTCGGAGAGAGGGGAAAGTCGATTAAATTGACCCCAGTGCTTGACTGCTACTTTATTTTATCGTTCCTTTTGTATTATTATTATTAGACCAGTAATGCACTGGGTAATTGCTGGCCTTGTGTCAAAAGTAGAAACAATTATTAGTAGATTGGCAGTATCGGTAGAGGGTCGGACGCCATGCTTTCCAGCATAGTTACGTCCCTTTATGATCTGAGTTCAAATCCCGCCGAGGTTGACTTTGCCTTTCATCCTTACAGGGTCGATAAAATAAAGTACCAGTAATGCACTGGGTAATTGCTGGCCTTGTGCCTAAAGTAGAAACAATTATTAGTAGTAGTGGCAGTTATTGTAATCCATGTTAGTTCAGCATGTGTGTGTGAGTTTTTATGGATTTACAAAGTCTGTATATGTTTGTGCGTGTATTTATATAAACGCGTATATATATGTATTTATAGTCTTGGACGCGTATATATATGTATTTATGTAGTCTTTGTACGTCTGCGTGCATTCCTATAGTTTCCTGTCTGTATATTTATATAATCGTGTGTGTATGTATTATGGTACGTGTGTAATTAGTCTAGTGTGTGTATCCGCATTGTCTTGTGTGTGTATGTATGTTTGTGTATGTATGCGCGCGCGCGCGTGTTGTGTGTGTGTGTGTGTGTATGCATGTGTGTGTGTGTGTATTTATTTATATTTACTTTTATATTTGTCTGGGAATGTATTTATATTGGCATCTAACAGTATATTATATCTATATATATTTACATTTGCATTGAAGTGTATATTTAATTATATTATTACGGGCTAAAAATCTTTTTTCTATACGTAAACTTCTATCAAATTATCAAGGCAGTTATGCTGACGAGGCACAACAATACTGAAACATATCAGTAACTGCTTCTTTCAAATAAAGTTGAAACTCCTCAATCCCAAGCATGTAAATCAAATTCCCTGAAATTAATTCCTTGAAATTATCTCCCCTGTTTTGTGAAAAGTCTCTATCAATTACGCTCAGGTTGTTTGTTTTCTGTGTTCAACTAAGAGGCAAAGTTTGAATATGTAACAATGCTTTACACACATCACCTCAACCTATGCCTTCTGCTTACATGGTTGTATATATATGTTTTATAATTGTTTTTGTGTCTAAAATGTGCTAATATTGTCTTGCGAGTATGTGTTTGTGAATCTGTTTATCTGTTACCTTGTGTGTTTATTTATTACCTTGTCTGTTTTATGTGTGTATATCTATATTGGCTTGTGTATGTGTGTATATTTATGATGCCTTGTGTGTGTGTGTGTATTTTGGCTTGTGTGTAAGTATGCGCAAGGACTATGTTGCTTTGTGTGTATTCTTGTATATGTATTTTTATTAGCTTGTATGTGTGTGTATATGTTAGCTTGTGTGTGTGTATGATAGCTTGTGTGTGTATAGTTAGCTTGTATGTGTGTGTGTTAGATTGTGTGTGTATATGTTAGCTTGTGTGTCTATATGTTAGCTTGTGTGTGTATATGTATCTTGTATATGTATATGTTAGCTTGTATGTGTATAAATATCTCGGCCTGAGTGCACATTTATACGTACTTGTTTGTATGTGTATATTTGTGTTTATATTCAGTTATGTGCTTTTTACATGTTTGTCTATGAATGTGTATGTATGTTCTTCTGGTTTTATAATTTCACAAATTAGATAGAGAGTCGGTTTCTAACATAGACACAATATTCTCTCATTGGAATTTACACATCAATTAGGTAGATATGTCTGTCTGCATGCATGCGTGTGTTGATAGGGATGTTATTGTATGTGTAGATGTGGATGTTTTGAGTTGTATGTGTGCATGTGTGTATGCTTTGTATCTGTACATGTGTATATATGCAGTTGTTAGATGCAACATTTTTGGAATGTTTTACATTAATGGATTGGACTTGTAATTTCCTAACTAGTTGTGTTCTTTCTGTTCCCGTGAAGCTTAGCTTCTCAAGATTTGTATTGAGGCAGTTACTAAAATACCCCATGCCCCAATAATCACAGGCATAAATCTGAAGGTGTAATCAGGGTGGAGTATCTGCAGATTTCTCATCATTTCTGCATAAATATTCTCCTTTTCGCTAATCTTTGATATTATATTGGCATCTGCTGGGCAGCTAACTTCCACTACTGTGCATGCTTTCTTCTCTCTGTCCCATATCATAATATCTGGTCTGTTATGCCTGCATTTTATTGGGGGTTTTACTGGAACATTCCACCAGTACTCTTTCATATTATGTACATGGATGTCTTCCACATTGCTGTAGCTTTTAATTTGTTTATTATCGGGGCTATATTTTTTACGGATTGCATTGTTCAGTGTTTTGGCCACTACATCATGCCTCATAGGTAGATAGTACCGCGATGACATCTTTGGACAGCTACTGATGTCATGGGTGATATCTTCGATGTTAGTTCTGCAGAGTCTGCACTTGTTATCACATCTAGGTGTTTTGCCTGCATCCGTATCTCTTTTGTGAATCAGGTATTTCGTTTTAATTTCCTGTTCTTGGATTGCAAAAGCGTATCCTTCAAAGTGGGAGCCGATATAGCGGTTGTTGGTCCAAGATAGACTACTTTCCTTATCTATATTACTCTCACGCTGGAGCTTCCTGGTAACATATCCATGAATGATTTTTTGCTGATAAGCATGCAGTTTTTTATCCCTGGATTCACTGCGATACTGCTGAGCAACTTCCCTGGGTGTGAGTTTTTGATTATCACACAGGGAATATCTCTCGAGGAGTTCCTTCCCAACTCTTATGATCTTATATGTTTCATGCAGAGAGACTTGCTCGAGAGACGGGCTCCTACGCTTCGAGGTTCGTAGATGTTGTCGGAGGGATATGATGCGACATTCAAATGCTGTCTAGACTGATGTTAGGCCTCTGCCTCCCTGCTTACGTTTCAAGTAAAGGCGGTCTATGTCACTGTTGATGTGGAAGTTTCTGGTGTTGTTTAGTATTTTTCGAGTTCCAACATCAACTGCTCAGATTTCGTCTATCGTCCAATTGAGTATTCCAAACGTTGGTGTTAGGACAGGCACAGCAAACACATTGTGAGCCACTGTTTTGTTTTGCGCAGAGAGTTCCGATGACCAAATCTTTCTTAATCGGGTGTAGTATTCCCTGGTTACGCGTTCCTTATTACAGATACCATTACAGGAAATGTTCTCATCTATCCCCAGGTATCTGTAGCAGTCCTCATCAGATATCGGTAAAACAGTTAGGCCATTGATAACAATGTTGCTAGATTGGGTTGTTGTTTTTCCCCGCTTTACAGTCATATATGAGCATTTATCTTGGCCAAACTCCATTCCTATATCCTTTGAGAACGTTGTAACCAGGTCAAGATTTTTCTTCATCTCATCCATGTTCTTGGCAGAGAGTTTCAGATCATCCACAAAGAAATTATGGGTTAGGTTCGTATTTGTGAGCCAATGCGAGCCAATGATGTATCCTTCACATTTCTTGAGCAGAAAGGACAAGATGTTTAATGACAGATGAATAATATCACAGAGAGACTGTCTCCCTGAAATATACCCCTGCAATATTCTATTTTATCAGTGAAAATAGAATCCCCCCTCTCTGTCTTTAACCTTAGGATAGTAGCCCAAGAAGAAGACAGCTTCTCTATGGCTCTGATAATAATATCTGGGACTTTAGCAAGTTGGAGGGCCTCTATCATCCAAGAGTGGGGAACAGAATCGAAAGCTTTCCTGTAGTCCAGCCAGACTGTAACCATATCCTTCCTAAGTTGTCGCACCTCCGACATCGCAGTTTTGTTGATTAGGAGTTGTTCAGCACATCCCCAAACCCCTTTCTTTCCAGCTGCTTGTTCATCTGTGATGATGTGATTATTTTCACAGTGATCTTGGAGGAATAGGTTCAGGTAGGCTGTATACATCTTATACATCAGGTTCTGGCATGCCATGGGTCGGTTATTTTTTGCCAAGTGGGTGTCTATGTTCTTGGGGACCAGTAATGTTTGTGCTAATGTCAACCATTCTGGTATAAGTGTATCTCCGTTAAGAACTTGTTGGTAGAGGTCAGTAAGATATGTGTGTGACGTCTTAGTATCATTTCGTCCGATCGTTTTTCTATATTTTTATTTTATTTTATTTTGTATTTTTCCCCTTGTATTTGTGTGTATATATATATATGTCTGCAGACTAGTGTGTTAATACACTTCTTTCTATGCCATGTATATATATATATATGTGTGCACGTGAGTATGTATGTGGGTATGTATATGTGTGTGTGTCTGTAAATGCCTAGTGACTCAGCATAGGTTACGGATCTCGTCAGACTGTACCTCCTAAATGAGTTACACGAAACATTCCCAAACCTCCGCGGTGGGCTGTATTGAGACGACGCTTTATTCACTCTTGAACATAAAAGGCACAATATTGAACGAAACAAGAAACACCTGCATAGATTCTTTAAAAGTTTCAAACTTAGTATTACCATAGATAAGACTAGTAAAACAGTTAACTTCTTAGATGCAACCCTAGATTTAGAAAATAAAACATTGACACCGTACCATAAACCTAATGAAAAACTAACCTATGTAAATGCCAGCTCCAACCATACTAAATCGGTTCTAAACGCTATTATTAAAGGAGTTTCAAATATAATTAGCAGGCTATCGTATAGGGAGAATGCATTCAACTCCAATGCTGGATACTATAACGAAGCCTTAGCAAAATCCGGTTATAAAAATAAGCTATTTTATATACCCAGCAACTCCCAAACCACCCATACTAGGCTAAATACTATAATCACACATAATATGTCTATAAATAATAACCGTAATAGAAATAGAAATAAGAGTAAGAATCACACCGTAAATAATCCAGCCCGGCCAAAGCCATATAGGCACCCCAACAACCTACCCAATACCAATGGCAGTAATACTAGTAACGGCATGATTGGAGTTAAAGATAGGAACCAAGGAAATGGAAACGACAATGGCAGTGGTAGTAACCTAAATAACACAGAACAGCCGCATCAAGTAAACCCTAACAGTAATAACCCCCTAAATAGGAGAAATAGGAAAAATAGAAGAAGGCGAAACGCTTATTTCAACCCACCTTATAACTCTGAAGTCCTTACCAACCTTCCTAGAACATTCTTCTCGATACTAGAAAAGACCTTCTCGCCAGGCAGTAGATATCACAAGATTATTAATAAAAATACAATTAAATTATCCTATTCTACTACACCTAATCTAGCCTCACACTTAGCACACACAAATAATAGGAACATTAGGGAAGGTTTTGAGACCATCAGATCTGCAAATAACCACCAACCACCTAACCCACTGGGAAATGGGTTGCATGTGGAGGTAGTGACCCACCAAATGCACAAGTAATGCCTCGGGATAGTGCAAATAGCCACTCGTCCCGACGCATGTTGAATGATACAATCCACAACTGTAATTGTAGGCGGAGAGATAGTTGCCCTCTCGGGGGCTACTGCTTCATGAAAAATATAGTCTACGTTTGTGACGTCACAACACCTACCTCTACCAAAACCTATATTGGCTGAACATCCACCTCGTTTAAAACGAGATATAACTCACATAGAAGCACCTTTAGAAATGATAAGCTTAAGAATACAACCTCGTTGGCAGGCGATATTTCTGTTTTAAAAAAAGCCAGCACCTCTTATACTGTTAATTGGAGACAGGTGGCCAAGTCTGCACTTTATCACCCACCGAGCAAAATGTGTAACCTGTGCCTTCTGGAAACTCACGCCATAGTTTACTCCAGACAAAACCTGCTCAATAGGAAATCTGAGATATTTTCCTCCTGTCAGCACAGAATCCTAAGCTCTTTCTTCTATTTTAAGCCGAGTATCTAGATAAGCCGTTCTTAACTTAGGTTATTTTTATTTTTATTTTCTTTAGCACTCATTTATCTTTTTCTTTAGCACTCATTTATCTCTTCAACTTGCATACCCCTTAATGTTCCCGCACCCAACTGGTATGAAGGGCGATCCCAACTTCGATCTCGTTGCATTTGACCTGAATTTGAGGAATGCTACACCTTAGTGTGGTAAGATCACCCTGCGTTCATAGAGATCAATCAATGTAGAAATACTGCGAACAACAGTGGTATATATATGGGTCCCAAAAGGATTGCTCCTATAGCAGACTCTAGTGATTATTAATGTCTCGTGCTATGAGTGAACCCGACATTGATGCCATAACCGGCCTCAGTGTGAGTAAACAGCTCATACCAGGGGCATTTGATATTGCGTTGATTGTCTCTGGCGGGTTTGGTCAAAATGGGTACAATCTAGAGTTGTCCCCCTTTTCACGGAATGATTTAATATGTATCTTCGTAAATAGACAGCCGGACTGACCTCCCTTCCCCCTCCCCCAAGGGAATGGCCGGCCTGCTAGGAGTGTTACGATGCCCACTTGAAATGTTTACTACGACATTATATTCTGAGTGTTGATCTTTGAATGTGGGCAGAGTGAAGAACACAGAAGCGCCGGAACACCGTAAACACTGGAATTAAACGGTCAATTGATTTGATTTAATTAATTAGATTAAAACATATCGGATTACCATTGTACCAGGTTGGAATATAATAGGCGATACAGTGGATGCGCCGAACGTACCTTACAGCTTGATATGTATAAAACATCTATACCTATATGACTTGGAGAATTTAAGTCATTCGTTACACCACGTGGTATGCTGGGAAACTTAGGATTGCAGGGATTCACAGCCCCACAGCTATGATGCGGAGATATTGATCACGGCATGAGACTGGAGTAGATGATATTGTAATCGTAAGGGATAACACGGACGAGTGGAACACGTAAATACATGTATGTATATATATATATGTGTATGTGCGTGTGTGCGTGGGTCTATGTAGACTAACACACACGCACACACACATACAAACGTTAGGTTCTACTGATATCTATGATGATTGCTTTCACCTGCTTCCACTACACTTTGCTTTACCGACCTATATGTTCTGTGAACCACACAAATGAATTGCATTTGAACGCCACCTATAACACTTGTCGCCATACTGTGATGGATACATGGAGTTCCACTATATGATCGCTTTATCTGGCTCCCGCTATATCTGACTCTGCTTACATTCACTTTGGTTGATACCATTCTTAAACTGTCACCTCTGGAATTCTCTACTGTCTACAACCATATTTACTTGCATTTATTTGCATTGCTTATATAATCTGTTATCTTTTATGTTTCATTTTTATTTTTATTTTTATCACCTCCTATTTTTTATTCTAATGTTTATTTTTATTTTTATTTTTATTATTTGTTATTATTTTTTTATATTTCCTTATATTATCATCAATTTATTGTTATCTTTATTTTATCCTTACTTCTAGACTCTACCCTTTACGTTTTATCTCTTATCTTTAATTTCCTTATCTTTTATTTTTCCTCATCTTTAATTATTTTTCCTTATTTTTTCCTTATTTTTCCTTATCTTTAATTATTGTAACTGATTTTGGTCTTAATATGTATCGGCTTCTGGCGGTGACGCGTCGTCCAAGCACCCCACTCTCCTTAGTCCTCTGTGCCACATATGAATCATTCTTGTGATATAGGTCGGTAGAGTTTATACTATTGACCTAATTCCTTTATAACGCTCTGATGAATCCTGCAATTATGCAAGGACGAAGCACTGTCAGCAAATACAGATTAATTGATGATGTAAGCGCTCTTTGTTTTTGTTCCATATGTATATATATATATGCTTAAATGTATATATATATATATATATATATGTATGTATATATATATATATGTATGTATGTGTGCGTATGTATGTATATGTTTTTATGTGTGTGTGTATAGGTGTGTGTATATATGTGTATGTCCATTTACATGCATGTTTGTGTGTATACATATATATATATATATTAGTTTTGTGAGGTTTTTGATATGACGATGTTGCAGATGTGCAACGAAAGAACTTTGTTAGACTATATATATGTGTTTGTGTCTATATTATATATGTATTTTTGACCGTTGGTCAGTCAGTGGTAACATTCAGGACCGAATAAATTAAATTGACCGATATAAAAGACACAGAAGCGAAAACCAACCAAACAGTGAGTGTGTTCTGTTATTAATTCAGGTAATATTATTACAAAAATATGACCCTCCCCAAGTATAACAATATATATATATATATATTTTTTTTTTTCTTTTTATCTTAATGTGTGTTTGTGTGTGTATATGTATGCGCACATGTCTTTTTCTATATTGCTATATATTTTTATAAATTATTTTTATTACCCTTCTTTTCTTATGTATATTTTCCGTTATTTTTCCAGCCTCACTTCCAATTTTAAATCTCATTTCATATTTTTTATCCATAACATCTGTCTGACGACCGATCCAGACATGTATTATTATTGTCTGAGATGCAGAAACCTTTGGTAATGGAGTAGTTATATTTTGTGTTGTTCACTTTCTAAATATATATATATGTATATATATGTATATATATATATGTATATATATATATATGTCGCTATTTCTGTGTCGCTATTTCTAGGAGGTTCAACAACTTATAGAGGCTCGCTTTTTGGCTCATGTTGGCCGTGAATGTGTATGTATGTATGTATGGTCGGGTCGTCGGCGACTAAACTGGCAACCACACCAAATTTACTTGGTGAGGAGGGTGATTTTGGACACCCTGCAGGACAAAAAAACAAAACCTGACAAAGGGCGGAAGAACTCATAAGAGTCAACGGCCATCCAAAAGTGTGTAAATGTGTATATACACATGTACCGCGCGGTTAAACCACTGGGAGTGAAGGACCCCTAGCCTTTGTCAGGGATATTCTCGGAGAAGGCAACTCAAGAAACTGGGATAACTCCGATATAAAACCTGCGGCTCAGTAGTTACCGATGATGTTTATCT
The DNA here is from genome assembly GCA_964016885.1 of Eledone cirrhosa. Lineage (NCBI taxonomy): Eukaryota > Metazoa > Mollusca > Cephalopoda > Octopoda > Eledonidae > Eledone > Eledone cirrhosa. The sequence continues at coordinate 1,594,457 of OZ024751.1, forward strand.
TTTCTTATTTTCGGGTTATAGCTACTGTCGCTCAGAGAGTGGGATTGGCTCAGTGCGCAGTCTTTCCTCACTTTAAAAAATATCTTCACGCACAGGCATTGAACGATAGAATTAATTAATAATTATTAATAATGGTATATCGTGCAATGGCCATACTCGATAACGAGGGGGCAGCCATCATGTATGTATGTAAGTATCATATATATTTGAGTCTGTGTTAATATTTAATAAGTTGCTATTTCTAGCAGGTTGAATGATTTATAAAGTCCTATATTTTGGCTCATGATCACCATGTTTTGTCGAACGTATGTGAAACCGAAGTATATTGTATTCCTTGGAGGATATTTTACAGTATCAGAATTGAATCTTTTATGGATATTCATCCACCATTCTCCAATTTTATATTATTATTTAGTTAAACAATGGAAAAATTGGCACTTCCTTCCTGTTTTGTTTATCGAGGTTACATGTTCAAGGAAATCTCTTTGAGAGATATAACATCAAATTTCCTTCCACAACGACTAAAATCTCGTTATATTCCTGTCTACTTCTGCATTCTAACATGTGATATTTGTCTAAACACATGGCAGACTTGTTAGAGGAAAGTAACAATGCTTTATAATATTTGTTTCTGTACTCTCCTGGTTCTGAGTTCCATTCTCACCGAGCTCAACTTTGCTTTCCATTCGAAAATGGAGTCGATAATAATGATTTCTATTATAGGCACAAGGCCAGAAATTTCAGGAGAGGGGAAAGTCTTTTAAATCGACCCCAATGCGTTACTGGTACTTTATTTTATCGACCCCATAAGGATGAAAAGCAAGGCTAACCTCGGTGGGATTTGAACTCAAAACATAAAGGGCCATAATTATATGCCACAAAGAATGTTGTCCGACACTCTACCGACATTGCCGATCCATCCACCCTTGAAGGCGATAATAATAAAGATCCTATCGAGAGTTATAAATTGGTGGAATTGTTAGAATGTCAAATGAGATGCCTTGCAGTATTTGTTCTGACGTTTTGTGTTCTGCTTTCTTTGAATTGTAAGACTGAATCAGTTGAATCAAGCTGTTGGTTTTTTCTGGTTTCTTCGCATCTGTTGCAAAGCTCGCGTTGTTTTCATTGTTCTAGCTTACGTATCTGACTCCCTTGTTTTTTAATTTCGCTTTGCTTCGATAGAATATTCGTATCAACACTACTTATAGTTCTGATAGGGTTATTATATATATATATATATATATATATAGGAGGAAATTGTAGTTTACTTGAAGCATTGCGTAATGAGCTATAAACGTTTGGAGTTAGAAGGCCAAAACAATGCAGGTATGTATATAGAATATAAATACTAATGCAAAAGATATTGCTGACAATTAGTCTTTTACCTTAAATTTATTTGAATATCCTTAATTTTTGAGATAATATCTCTTCTTCGGAGGGAAGTAAAGGGGTTAATCCAGTGTTCTAATTAGCTTGCCAAGTCATGCTGACAGGGAATGGTATAGAAATTCCATTCTATTTCTAATGTCAAAGAGTGAAGGTTAAGTGGATAAAGAGTTGTCTCCCTTTAAAAAGGGGTTTGGACATGTATGTTTAAGTGTATGTGGGAGAATACCTGAAGGTGTAAGCATGCGTGTGTGTGTGTGTGTGTGTGTGTGTGTGTGAGTGTGAGAGGATATGTTTATATGTAAATGTGGGGCTAGATACTCTATCATGTTAAAACTGGTATTTGTGTGTGTATATGTGTGTGAGAGAGAATAAGTGGAGGCGTAAGCATGTGTGTGTGTGAGAGAGAGGGTACGTGGAGGTGTAAGTGTGGGGCTAGGTGCTCTATCATGTTAAATTGGGTGTTGAGTTCTAGTCTGTTATTGATTGGTGGTTGCGTTTTGTCTATAATCATATTAACATATTACGGAAACAGAAGAAGATAGCCCAAACCTCTCCAGGACGCAACAACTCGCTCTGAAGAACCTGCCATCCGACAAAGGTAAAGAGTTTTGTGTCATCTCTCGAGCCACATACAACAACCTAGCCTTTGAACACTTAAGCTACAACGAACTGTATACAGAGATCTCGGACATAACTGCAGCCCAGATCGAAAAACAGGCCAACTCCATCTGGTTCGACATCTGTAGTAGAAGACAACTCCCAAATAAATTTAAGTTCAATTACACCACTAGAAATAGCAGACTGCCCACTTTCTATTACCTCATCAAGACCCACAAGAATAGTACTAAGACACAAATAAGACCCATCGTCTCTAGTATAGAAGGACCCCTATATAAAATCTCCTGGCTCCTCTCCCAGATTCTCAAGCCTCTACTCTCCACCTTTCCCGGGCATGTCAGTAGCTCCGACGAGATCATACGTAGACTACACCAACTCCAGCCAGAACAACTTAAACTAAATAGATACGCCTTTAGCCTCGATGTTGTCTCCCTCTACACTACAGTCCTCACTCTTCCAGCTATTGATTTATTGACGGACTGCGTGGTCGCAGAGGACGTCCACTGCTACGGCCTCCATCTGACGGACATACACCAGCTTTTGTCCTTCACAGTGGACAACACGTACTTCACCTTCCACCACCACACATACAGACAGACAACAGGATTACCCATGGGATCCAGCGTATCGGCCCTGCTGGCCTTCACTTATATGAACCAGCTAGAATGCCGAGCCCTCAACACCTACCATTCCTATGCCTTCTTCACCCGATATGTAGATGACATACTCATCCTTACATCATCGCGTGAAGAAGCGGATAAAATATACACGACATTCTCCAGCATGGACGCCAGTATAAAGTTCAGCATGGAACACCCCGATGACCGCGGATCCCTATCCCTATTGGACTTCCAACTCAGGGTAACAGAGGAAGGCAACATCCACACCTGCTTCTATAAAAAAAAACCGCCAGCAGGGACCTGTTCGTACATTTCAGATCGGCCCTCCCAGCCAGCGCTAAGTTCGGATACATAAGGAATGAACTAACACGTATCCGGAACAAATGCACTGACGCAAGAGACCGAGACACACACACCACACATTTCCTGGAAGTACTTAAACTGAACGGATACCCGACGTCCACCGCGAACCGTGCCAGAAACAACAGAGGACCCCACACCCGAGGCACTAACACCTGCTTCCTGAAGCTCCCACACTTCATTGACGAAACAACAGCCATCCGCAGAGCTATCAGACAAGAGGCACTAGATATCCAACTAGCCCACTCAGGACCTTCTCTACGTGGACTGCTAACCAAAAGACACTCCACCAGACATGACAGCCGCTGCAGGCTAGCCAACTGCCCCATCAACGACACAGACCTATGCCACCAGGCTTACGTCGTATACAGATTAGAGTGCGACAAATGCAGCAATTTCTACATAGGTCAATTTTATAGTTCTGGTATCTCAAATTAATACCATTGAACAACACATGTATTATAGACACCCTATATATTTCCGTGGGTACTTAGTACCTGTGGGGATATTAATCTCATTTTATATATATATATGTCAACATGAATGGACCTGTTATTTTTATCTAAAGACATTTTTTTCCACTTCCACCCCACCCGTCCCTTAAATCTATCTAATTTCTCATTCTTTCTTCTGATGAAGGATTATCGTGCGAAACGTTAAGACCCTCTAAAAAAAAATCAATCTGTGAGCGCAGAAGTAAATATTTCGAAAAACTTTGCAACGGAAGGAAAACAGGAAGACGATACTTTGGTTCGTGAAGACGTTCCCTGGCAATGAACGGAAAAAAGCGAAGATAATACGTCATTATGTGGTGCGTGAGAACAATTACACGTAAAGACAAAACCACCTTTATGGTATAAATTAAGTCATAGACTGATATTCTATTTAGGAAACCGAATGATTCTCGGCTTCGGAGTTAAGAATAATGTAAATAAATTAGTAAACGAAATTGACAGAGGTTATTAAAATCATAAAAGTAATAACAATTAAATATATGCATCATATACGTACATACACGTGCATACGCGAAAACACCCGCCATGCAAGCATATACATGCACGTACACATAAACACGCGCACACATACATAAACCCACGCAATACATGTACTCGCACACATACGAATGTATACACCAAATACACATAACAAATGTGTGTGTGTGTGTGTGTGTGTGTTGGTGTATACATATAATTATATAAATGTATACAAATATACACACATAAATACGTATATAACGCGCACACACACATACCTACAGGTAAATACACATATGTTCACCAAACGTATGTATACCAAAACACAATGTACACATATACACACCTTACATACGTGCAAACACGCATACGAGCATACACGCACAAACATAAAATACACATATACACATAACCATTATACACCTATACCAGTATATATAATATATACACTTATAACAAATACAAGCATATATACGTACGAGAAAGTATACGTACCTCCACAAAACATACGGGTAAGATATACTTACGTATACAAATAAGTAATGGTATAAACATAAAATATACTTAGCTGCCACATCAAGGCGTAAATTATCCGCGTATTGTTCGTACTATCCGTTAGGGTATAATGTGGTGTTGTAATACAGGAAAGTGTTATGCAATTTGTGTTTACAAGCCGAAATTGCCTCAGATGTTTTTTTTAAGATGTGATCACTGGCGTAGAGTATTTCCAGGGCTTCAGCGGCGCAAAGATCGCATGCTCTTTTGTTTCCGTTATACGATCTAACTTTAGCTAGAATATCCCAGTGTAACCTATATTGGGTGTGGTTGTCTTTTAGACTCCAGATATAAGCTGAAAGTGACGTTATATTCCTTCTTAAAGGGTTAAGAAAAGAATGGGTGTGCATGTAAAGACGCTGCTTGAATCTATTGGCGGTTAGCCCTATGTAGGCCCTACTAGATGTGGGTGTTTCGACCTTACATTTGTAGACAATGTTACTGGAGAGGCATTTCCCGGGTAGGGGACAGTCAACCCGATCCTTATCGAGCCCTCAGGGCAGTCAACCCGATTCCTACAATTACAGTTAGTACTAGCTACAGGGTTGCACGTGTTCCTACGGCTACGTAATTTAGCTAACTTTGAAGCAGGGATGTTATGTGAAAGACTAGTTAGGCAGTATAACTGGCCCTTATACCTGACCAGCTGATATTTTCACAGATTCTCATCTACGTGTAGCTGCAGATATGCCAACTTTAAGTCGACAATCGTGGAGGCCCCCGTCATTCGTCTCCACTCTCGCAAGGTTTCTCTACAGACATCCGTGCCTCATCGCTTGTGTGGCATGACACGTGTTCGTTCAGCTCACGAAAGTCCAACACCGGCCTAACCTTGTTATTCGTGGGCTGCACCACTGCTGTTAACAGCAACACTCCACACTTTACCTCCTCCTTCCAAGGAATCAATAAACCCTCCCTGATCCATCTCTGTACCTCTCCCTCAAATTCGCTTCTGGCATCTCTTTTCAGAGTATGCTGATAGCAGCCCACTCTATTCTTCAACGTTGGTGCTTCACCCTTTCAGTACCACTCAACTACCCACCGCTGCCCATAGAACACAGCCCTGAAATCCTTATCCTGTATGTGTTTTCTTCGTGGACCTCCCTGTTCTTCGTGGATTCTCCCTGCACACTCACGGCACATGATGTCTCCTCGCTACCAAACGTTACCCCGACTTCACTCACTGTAACACCTCCTAAGCAGCCAATCACATCCCTGCCCATTACTAAATCGATTCCGTCAACCACCTGGTCAATCAGGATCGCCCGAAGCCTTATTTTTCTTCCCCGTACCACCATCAACACATCACTGCTACATTTCCATCAAATCTCCCTGCTGTCGACTGCCCTTATACTGCTTATCCCGCTCCACTTTTTAATCATCTCTGTGGTCACTAGTGTTGTCGTGCAGTCCGTGTCCACGAGTGCTCGCGATGATTTCTCCCTCACCAGAAATTCCACTACGGGTGCGACTGCAAAGGCGCCTCTACTCGCTTTCAGGGATGGCTACCGGAGCAGTAGCCCCCCTTGGACCATTTCCCTGGTCGTAATTATTGGCGATATGGTCTGGCTGCTGGCAACGGTAGCAGATTATGGTTGGCTTCGGCTCTCTGCAGTCCTTTGCCATATACGGGCCCTGGCACCTGAAGCACCAGCCTCCGAACGCACGCGGATGACTATTCACAGCGGCCGTTCTCCTTTCGTCGTACGTCGGTCGCTGTCAACTGCCATACGCTTTCATCGCTGCCAGCGCGGCAGCATTCCACCTCGTGTCCTGTGTTATTACACGGGCCTGCACGATTAGCTCGCTCGTGCTCATCTCTCTGTTGCCAGGCAGCTGTTGGAGTCTCACTGAAATTTCGTCCGGGAACCCGTTCATAAACGTCGCCCGCACGGCCCATTCACGTTCTACCGCGAATCCGGCCAACGGATTCCCGCCAGGGAGGGAACCACCGATTGAAGGTCATGGCAGACAGTCTCCACGGGCTCGCCCAGCGTAGCATGATCCAGGTACCGAACGTTGAGAGGGGCCGTGATAGTCCGGGCAATGTGGTCTATACCAAGGGCAAACAGGAGGGGCCTAAAGGGTCACTCTGTTGGGCTCCAGTGGCCGAAGGTATGACCATTTCAGCAGCAAGGAACATGCTCGGGGCTCCATATGACAAGTAGGCCAGTGGGTACGCGGAGGGGGCTCGGCTGAGACAGGCATTGAGCAGATGGTCCCGGCGTATGCAGTTTAAGGCATTCCTCATGTCACGCTTGACAATGTGGTGCCTGGAGTCCTTGGATGCCGGTTCCAGTGGACAGCTATTGAGAACTTCCTGGCTGCATGTGCGACCCCCTCACAGCCACCGGACACGCCGACACCCAGTTGCACCGGACTGAAGTTCTCATCCAGTTCAGGTGATATGAACCTGCAGACCACCTTAGCAGCCAGCTTCCGGAAGACATTGCCCACAGCGATGGGGCGTATACCACCCTCTTTCTTCCTGAGAGCGGTCAGGCTAGCCGAAAAAAAGAGGCCTCGAACGTGAGGATCCAGGGCGCCAGGGATAAGCCTATTGGTGAGTACCACAATTGCACTCAGAAGGCGGCGCCCGGCCTCAGTGGAGAGGGGGTTAGCAACTCCTTGAGGTGGCCTTGTCGGTGATAATCAGCACCTCCGCTGCTGCTAGCTGGGAAGGACTTGATGGCAGACATGATGTCTGCGTCGGAAGACACAAGGAGCAGGTGGGGATCGGGTGGGGGTATGGGTCGGAGATCAGCGGGTGGCTTAGGGTGCTTGAGTCGCAGGGCAGCTAGGACCTCCTCAGTGGGTTGGAGGACAGTGTCCTCAGAGGCAACCACTCTGACTGCGGCCTTGACATCACCCATGATAAGTTTAACGTTTACGAGGTCACGCAAACGCTTGGCGCTAGCATCAGGGGTGGAGGATTGGAGGCACGCAAGAGCAGGGTTGTGGCGTCCTTCGGCACGCTTGGAATAGGCGCTTGCCCAAAGGACGAAAAATTGGCCTTGACAAAGGCTGCTGTCGACAGGCAAGGGTCAGTGGGGCGAAAAAAACGAGGCGCTCCCAGTCGCTGGCTCGATTGGAGTACAGAGCACTCTCGATCGAGGAAGCGAGGGAATCAGCTACTGGCACCCGGGCCGCTCTCGGAATCCTGAGCGGAATCTTCCAGAGCCGCCTGAGCCGGGCGATGTTGACCAGCGAGGCTTGGGTTTCAGGCAAGCTCGCTGTCTCATCTGGTGGAGTGCCAAATGGCCGTGGCTGGGCAGACGAGTGGAAGAGACAGTTTCTGCATCTCCACGCTGCGAGGGCTCTGGAAGCTCGACGCGTCAAGCCAACACAGTTGAGGTGGTGGAAGCAGCCGCACTCCGAACAGTTCCGGCCCCTCTTCCGTCTGTTCGTGGTACTCCAAGTGCTGCAGATGTCGACTGGTGGGGTTGGAGGATGGGGCGTGGAGCCGGAGACTGGGGAATCAAGCGGCATCAGGGGTGAGTGGCTGGTTGTCAGCAGCCTAGGTGCTAGGCACACTGCACGTGGGTGGAAGTGAAAGTGTTGATATGAGTGAGGCCTCATAGCTCACCTACATCAGATATGGAGGCGACAAAAGACAAGAATATTTATTGCCGTTTGTTTAAAGCAAATCATGTAGATAAATATATTATTAGTTCTGATTTTTTAATACTGCTCCCTATTAGTCAGCATATATAATGCTTCACACTTGGAAGAATCATTAGGTATGTTGTCAGGGAAAAGAGCATGACCAAAAAAATAAATTTAGATTATATTTATTTATTTATTTTTTGTTGCATAATCAGACCTCTGAAATTCAAACAAAATGTGGAGCCTATTTTAAAAAGCATAAATAAAATAAAATAAAATAAAATAAAATAAATAAATTTACCATTGGTTTATGAATGAATAAAGAACTTACTTACTCCTCTCTCTCTTATCCCCTTTCTCTATTTCTCTACAGAATGAAGAACAAAAAACAAACAAACAAATAAGTTGTTGCCTCGTTTCGGAGGACTGGGTTGTGGGAGGAGGAACGGGAGTAGTAAGAGGGGGGTTTAATATCCCCAGGGGTTCCATTATTGATTTTTATTGAAATCTAATTAGTCAGTCTTGTTCCTGAATATTAGCTTGACATGTGTGTAAAGTATTATCAGGATCGGATCACTGGTTTAGACGGCAACTGGTTACACACAGACAGACAGAAATTGCTATTTATATATATATATATATATATATATATATATATATATATATATATATATATATATATATATATATATATAATATATATATATTATATATATATAATATACATATACTATATAAATATATATATATATAGTTCGGAATAACAGAAAACAAAAAACACAAACGCAGTAGTAAATGTTACAAATATTATTAGTTTCACGCATGGTGAGAGTGGTTGTGTGTGGTTGCGACGTTTCGGGCATAAGCCCTTCATCAGTAGAGTGGGGGAGGAACTCCGAGAAGGAATGAGGGGGAGTTAAAAACGGTACTAAATATGTTGGTCGAGTGTAGGCATCTTTATGTAATCAGAAATGACTTCTACAGGACTAGAACTGTTTCATTGCTCTGTGTTTATGTCTGTCCTACTACCCTTTTCTCCCTAAGAAGTTCCTATTTCTCTTCAGACTAATATATAAACACATTGAGCTATTTCTAAGCCGTTTGGCAATTATATATTACCATGTATAATTCCCCACATAAATTTGAGTTATATATATTTTTACCTTTGATGTATGTATGTATGTATGTATATATATATATATATAGGAAAATGTGTGAAATTCTTGGAAAAGAATGACTTCACTTGTAGTTCTATACAAATTAATTTTATGATATTATGATTTAACAATTTGGTTTTGTAGATCTAGTAAGTCCTTCGGTGGGGAGATTTATATATATATATATATATAGGAACGAGTAGGACCCCGACGGCTGAGCTCAAGCCGTTTCGACGGCTAATTCGGAATTAGCCGTCGAAAGGGCTTGAACTCAGCCGTCGGGGTCCTACTCGTTCCTATTACCCACTCTACTACCCTAAGTATTGAGTACTTTGGTGCGTTATCGTCCATCTGGTTCCTTACTACATTTCCTTCGCATATGTGTATATATATATATATATATATATATATATATATATATATATGTGTGTGTGTATATATATATATATATATATATATATATATATATATATATATATAATCCACTTTGGAAAAAAGGATGCCCTGAAACTACCATACTCTCTTCCTTCGGGTGAAACTCTAGTGGCATCCAATAACATCAGAGACCTGGGAGTACTTGTGGACAACAACATAAGCTGGGCCACTCATATAAACAGCAAAGTTTATATGGCCCGCAGAATGTGTTACTGGATTCTTAGAACTTTCCAGTTGAGAGATATCCGCACTGTTATCCTTCTCTTCTCCACTTTTGCCCGACCCCACCTTGAATACTGCTGTCCACTGTGGTCACTCCACACGAAACAAAGTATCATGAAAGTTGAAGCACCCCAAAGGTCAATTACAAAAAAGATAGATGGCATGACAGGCCTTGACTATTGGAGTCGATTAGAAAAGCTCAGACTTTATTCTCTCCAACGTCGCCGTGAGCGCTACATTATCTGTATGATGTGGAAAATATTCCATCAGCTTTGCCCAAATGATGTTGGCATCACCTTTAGTGTACACCCAAGGCTTGGGCCCCGTGCTATCCGCCCACGACAAAAATCTCACTCGCATCACATAACAACAATACGGCACAATTATTTCACCTCAATTGGCCCTGCACTCTTTAACATTACACCAAAACACATGAAAGCAGAGACAGACGCCATCAAGTTCAAGAAGTCTTTTGATAAATTCCTTCAAGAAATCCCGGATAAGCCTCCTACACCCGGATATGCCTCCGTAAACAATAACTCTCTGCTCGAGTGGGCCATGGTGCCCAAACACTGATTTGTAAGACTTCGCCAGCTGGTGCTATTAAGTTAGACATGGCCTGGGCCAATACTGGCCGAAACCTATCAAAGTTATATATATATATATATATATATATATATATATATATATATATATGATTATATATATATGATTATATATGTGATTATATATGATTATATATATGATTATATATATGATTATATATATGATTATATATATGATTATATATGATTATATATATGATTATATATGCTCTGATTATTTAATTTATTAATTCATCATTGAGCCACATCGTGAATGGTTGCCAAAACATATATATCTGTGACTTTGTCTAGTTTGTGTATATGTAAATATTTATATTTGATAATATCCCTTAAGGTTGAGATGCAATTTGGGCAATATTCGGCTGCGCTTTCTAGCAACCAGCCCACTCGCTGTAAGCCACAAATCACATTCTTTCTGACTTGACCACGTCACAGTTCTTACCCATTTTGAATTCGTTTCTGGCGGGGATCATTTAAGAAATATGTTTGTCCAAGTGAGTTTGTTTCCTGATGAGTTAGAAGCTCGAGAATTTATCCTTGATAGGATATTTCCGAAAGCGAACGAAACCCTAAGGGTAGAAACGTTATCCTGGTATGTCTATATGAATTTTTTCTTCTAACTTTAATTTTATACCTAATTGTGTATGGTTGACGGTATATTTAATCGATTTCCACATGATATTGAAATGTTGGGTAAATATTCTATAGCGGTTGATCGCGAATAGATTGCTGTCGTTTATTTATCTACTATTTCTTCATAGGTGACTTTTAATCTTATAGCCTGGTTTAATTGTTTTTTTTGTGTGCGGTTGATTTTGTTAATTGGGAGAGTAAATGGTGTATATATATTATCAAATGATTCTATGGACATACTTTATAGTATATATATATATATATATATATATAAACTGAAGTTGCGCGTTGTTTGTTTGTTTGGTGTCCCGAACTTGCAGGCTACACCGTTCATCCGATTTTCATGAAACTTGACACATATATAAAACTCAACCCTTAGATTGGAGTAGGCTACTTTAAATTTTCAAAAAATCGATAATCGACGCAAGTGTGTATTTTGATCCGGGGATGAACGTGGGCTACATTAAATTTTCGATAATCGGACCCCCAGAGGCAAATCGATATTTTCAGAATTCGTCCGATTTCAATGAAATTTGATATTACCACAATAATAGATCCATTAGGAGTTACTCCAAGGCTGAAAAAATTCAGAAAGTTTTTTTAAACTCATAAATCATGCGTTAAATAAGACCTTTAAGAGTTAGGGCAGACAATTATTTATAGTTTAATTATCAATGGCGCAATATTATGGAAATATGCAAATCTACGCCTTTCTTTATGGGAAAATGCAAGGCTTTACAAACAGATATTCAGGGTTCTTTGTGTAGAATTCTTAATTCTTAAATAATTGTACAGTCAACAAAATATATGACAGAATTTTTTTCATATTTTTTTCAAAAATCTTTCGATTTCAATGAAATTTAATGTGTATTTATTCGAACACAAGCACTTTTAGTTTACACCTGGCGCAATCAAAATCAATTTCATATGCCCATATAAGCACGCACACACTGTGACTCACGTGCGTTATTGATTGGACGGCCTGTCTATACGACGAGCAGTATGTTTTCTCAACGATAGATACACAAACAGGTATGCACGCACGTGCGAATCGCCTTTTTCTCTTTGTGTTTATCCGCTTTTTGTGAACAACAATAAATCCGGCCGTCTCACTAAACGGACCTTTACAGAATTTGCCTACTTACTTATCGGTGAGTTAGTGCTTATTTATTTAGACTACTTGCATGCCATTTCAGTTAAATTTAATTCATTTTTCGCCTTCCTTAAATTAAAAAATCCCCATTGGGACTAGGGGATTGTCGACATCTTAGCGTTAAACTTTTCATATTCTTCCTTATTCAAGTGCAAATACAGTATTATCCCTATCTGAAAGGAAACCAAATTTAATGGTGTCTTTTGTGATGTCAAAAGCTAAAAGCGGTGAGTAAATTTTCAAACAGACTTAAATAATCATGCTTTTTGAAAAAAAATACTAAATAATACTTTGACCAAGTTGTATTGGACACATACAAAGTTATAAAAAATGTTACCTCCGTACCAATTTTTTCCTTTTTTAAACAAAAGGTTCTAAAAAATTACTTAATTCATAACACTACTGTCACAGCCTTTTGCACAGGAAGTGAGTAAGTTTTCGGGTTTTTAAACGTAAGTTCACCAGGGTTTGTGTCTTTTTCATTATTAGCCCACATCTAATGGCATTTTTTGTTCTGTTTACGACTAAATGTTATGAGCGTATTTGCAAATTGCTATTGTTCTTTAATTTTTTAATTAGTTGTCATAGACCATCTGCATGCAGTGCAATTGATTGCGCACACGTACACACCTGCATGCAGATAAGCACTGACAGCTAATAAAAATCGATAATTTGCTTATTAAGACATCGGTCAAAAAGAGAGATTGAATGTACTTTAAAATTTTTGAATATATTGTTCTTTTTGGCATGATATGTCCGAAATATAGCTACTATTCACTTTGGTTATTTTTTGTAACTAAGAAACAGTTCCTTTTGGGTGGATAATAGCTATATTCACCAGTAACCATGCTAGCGAATCTGGTGTCACCTCTCTCTGTACTTAATCACCCCTATCTAACCTAACAGCTTCGTTACACGTCGTTATGACCACACGGAAAAGTTCAAGACTTACCTCCAAAAAAGATACAGCTACTGCTTTGAGACGACGAATTAGGCGTTCTCAGGTATGCGTTCATTCACAATTTGTTAATCATTTATGCAATATTCTCCCTTAATGTTAACAAATACTGCGTTTATCCTAACTGTTACCACTTTTAAGCAACTACAACATTCTAATCGTAGTTATATCAAATTTATTGTCTTACCTTGATTCCCGTTTGTTCATATTACACTTTTCTCATTTACTATTGGCAGAGTTCCTTTGGCTTAGCTAACCAATAGCATTAATTAACTTTCTCTAGGAAACACCTGCTGAACGCGAATCTCGACTCGCTGATAGACGTCTTTCCCGGCTGGTTGAGTCACCAACATCCCGTACGTCAAGGCTTGCTGATGTTCTCCTTCCTCACCAACAAGCGCTGGCGGAGGATTCAGCAACATCCCGTACTACGCGGCTTGCTGGCGTTCGCCTTCGTCGCCAACAAGAGCTTGCAGAGGATTCACCAACATCCGGTCAGACGAGGCTTGCTGGGGTTCGCGTTCATCGCCAAAAAGCGCTTGCAGAGGAGTCCACGGCAGACAGAGACAACAGGCTTGCTGCTAAGCTTTCCCGGCATACATTAGCTACTGCTGCCAAGAGCTCAGGCTGGGTAAAAGCAGCCTTCAGATATAACCCCTCTGAGGATTACGGACTTCTGCCTACAGTTTCCATTGGTAAAATGGATAATGTCTGTACATCCTGCAAGGCAATGAAGTGGCCAGGCGAGGCGCCTTCTATGTGCTGTGCAGGAGGTAAGGTGCAACTAGAGGCATTGGCTGACCCGCCAAACGTTCTTCTGAATCTACTTACAGATGACGACACTACGGCTACAATGTTCCGCCGTAACATGTGGAAATACAACTCCTGTTTCATGATGACCTCCTTTGGTGTAGACAATAACAACAACAGCAACGTTGCACCTGTGATGCGCGGGAAGTAACTTTCACACATTTTAACAACAGAGCAAAGGTCGACTTACACCCGAGCAACGCCGGGTACTTCTGCTAGTATATATATATATATATATATATATATATATATATATATATATATATATATCAGATCAGAGCAAACAGCACGGACACTCTATCTCAAAATTATTTTTGAAAAGCATTTAGAAATGCGCAACCGGTAAAAACTTAAAAACTTAAAACCACAACTGAATACTAACCCATACAATCACTAATACTCTTTTATTCCTAATTAAACCATTTTTCAACTGTGAACAATTTGTCAGCATTTTCTATTCGTTTACCAATATATATATATATATATATATATATATATATATATATATATATATATATATATATATATATATATACACATACATACATATGTATATAGGTATGTGTGTGTGTGTATATATAAACATATTCATATGTGCACATATTTATATATCTATATACACACACACACATATATAAACGCACACACGGAGCAGAGATGGATGGAGCACGTCCGGGTGACGCTGAAACAACCAAATCCGGTCGCCCTGATAGACTTGACCGCAGAGACTCCAGCAACCACTGAGGTACTCAAAGTCTGCGAGGACCATATCACCAAGCAAGAGACGATTAGCCACTTGAGGAACGGCAAAGCAGGCGGACTGGATGAGATCTCTGCAGAGCTGCTCAAATTCGGTGAGGAGAACACGATAACGGCGTTGACAGACTTGATGAACCACTGCTGGAGGGTTGATCAGGTTCCCCTTGAGTGGCAGCGCGGTGTCATCGTCAAACTGCCGAAGTAGGGAAACCTGGCAGACCGCAACAACTGGCGTGGTATCACATTGCTGTCAGTCCCAGGCAAGGCGTTCTGCACTGTGCTGCTGCATTGACTCCCGCAGGCTGTCAACTCTGTGCTCCAGGAGCAACAAGCCGGCTTCCGAAAAAATCGATCTTGCACGGAACAGATCTTTACACTACGCAACATTCTCGAACAATGCGTTGAGCTACAGCAGCTTTAGCGGTTTATTTTATTGATTTCCAGAAGGCATTCGATAGTGTACACCGGGAGTTGCTGTGGAATGTTACACAACTGTACAGCATTCCTGCAAGATTCATCGCTATGTCCAAGGCCCTGTATGAAAACTCCAGCTGCTGCGTGCGGACTGAGTCCGGTGTGACGGAGTTCTTTAACATTGTCTCCGGAGTCAGACAGGGTTGCATTCTCTCTCCACTGTTGTTCTTGCTGGCAGCCGATTTCGTACTAAGGCGAATAGTTTAAGGGCCCAGTCGAGTAATACCATGGAGAGGGCAGTCGAGGCTGAGGGACCTGGCATTCGCCGACAACAACGCTTTGATCGCTGAAAACAGTGCTGATCTGCAGGCCCTAACAACATCCCTACAAGAGAGTGCTGAAAAAAGATCGGCCTGAGAATCAACACCAAAAAGACCAAGGTCATGATAACGGCCAGCAACACAGGTCCAGTGATCAGAGTCAACCAATAGGACCTCGAGGAAGTCGATCACTTTACCTAACTGGGCAGCATCCTGACAATCAGCGGCGACGCGGAGCTCGACATCAACTGTCTGATCGGCAAAGAAGCCGCAGTTTTCCAGCGGCTGTGCCCAGTCTGGTCGTCTTCATGCATTAGCACCAAGACCAAGCTCCAGCCGTACAAGAGCATCGTGTTGCCGACAGTGCTTTATGCGAGCGAGACCTGGAAGAGTACGGCAAAAATAGAGAGACGGCTGAACGATTTCCATCAGCGGTGCCTGTGAAAGATCCTTCGTGTGTCCTGGCGCGACCGAGTGCGAAACGAGGAGAGCCGAGTCGTGGAATCTACAGAGAGTGTTCACGGAGCGTCGGTGCCGTCTGGCTGGCAATATTCTGCGTCTGCCAAATGAGCGGCATTCGAAAACAGCGATGAACTGGACTCCGCCTGGCGGTAAACTCTAAACATAAGTTTAACGTTCCAATTTTCTATTCACACATTATACCATACAGACACCCACTATATGCCTCTGTTAAGATATAGGTTCTTTGGAAAAACATTTTTCGCGGCAATTTCTAGCTTGATTGTAGCATGACTTTAACGCTGACTTTTCTTCTTTCTTCTCTTTGACGGGAAGGTAGTAGTACATTATAAGCTTTCGCCCCCTCACCAGATGGTCATAAGTAGACCGAATAGCCAACACTTGAGGGCGACCGACTAAGGTAGAAGATGCTAGATGGTCGGTCGTCCTCTTGTTTATGATTTTGAGCCCATGGATTTTGTCTGTTATATTCCTTTGTTATATTTCGAATACCTGATGATATCACCGGATTCATACGGAACCCGGTCATTGAAATGATCATAGTATAATAAACCTTTCAAAGATTTACACAAGTCCAGCCTCCTGCTATTTTATTATAATAATTAACTCTGTACTCGCACAACCAACTACACAAACGAAGACGGGTGAGCTGCATTACGTTGAGTACTCTCCATAATATTACATCGAGATTGACCATACGGAATGACCAATTCTATCCAGTGGTGAACCACAAACCTATATATATATATATATATATATATATATATATATATATATATATAGGAACAAGTAAGACCCCGACGGCTGAGCGCAAGCCGTTTCGACGGCTAATTCTGGACTGAATGAAAATTTATTCTGGTATTTAAATAGCCGAGCTTATCAAGGGGTAATTCCATATATGGTCAAAGAGATAATCACCAGGATTGGTCACATCACAAGTTAGTAGTAAATCTGTGATGGCAAATTGGTAGGGGAAGGGGTAGCTGAACTTGCCGGTAGGAGAAAAAGGGAGAGGGGGTGGAGTAGACCCATTCATGCGTTGGTAGTGCCGGCTACAGCTGGGTGTGAGGTCAAAGAAGATACTGGGGAGGGGGAGGGGGAGGAAGTCGAAACGGTAAGTAGAACAATGATGGGTAAAACTATAAAAAGTACTGAGAGAGAAAAAAAAAATAAGCAAAGTCTGGTTACTAAGACTTAAGTCTCTCGCTATTGCTAGGCTAAAGAAATACATAAATAAATAAATAAATAAATAAATAAGTGAATAAAATAACTTCGCACAAAACATCGTCTCCTCCAACAACAAAAAACTCAACCCCGATGGAAGAAACAACCTAAATAGCAGTGGAGAGCCGACCAGGAGGTGCAACTGTCCTGATAGATCCAGTTGCCCCCTCGACAACAGATGCAGAGACCGTAATGTGATCTACCAGTGCAACGTGAGCACGGACACCTCCAACAAAGCTTATATAGGATTAACCGCATGTGACTTCAAGACCCGGCTATACCAACACAGACATACCTTCCGAAACCCGGCCCGGCGTCACGCCACTACACTTTCGGCCCACATATGGGACCTCAAGGACAACAACATCAACTATGATCTCACTTGGAAATTACTGTCCAGAGCCAACTCTTACACGGGAGGACGCCGTCCGTGCAATTTATGCTCGGAGGAAACTTTACAAATGTTGTTTTCGACGGACCAACTCCTAAACAAGAAAGATGAACTGGTTACTGCATGTCAACACCGATTACGTAGGACTTACCTCGCCCTCAAACCCCATAATGACCCGGGGAGTAGACTAGGGCTATAACACCCCACTTGCCTATTTTGTAAGGGGTAACCCCTGCTTGCCAATGGAGACGTAAGATCTTCTTTTACTTTTTTTATCGCTTCCTCTATATTTCCTCCTTCCCCTCATCCCTCCCTAGTCCTTCTACCCCAGTTCCCTTTCTTTGTCGTCGTCTTTTTCTCGCCCACCCGAGGTAGCCCCTCGGTCCCTTGTAGCTTCAGCACCACCACCCCCTCCCCTATTCTATGATAGATTTGGCTGACTCCGCTTTTTATAGCAGAGGTGTTAGACCTCGGATACTTGCCCCCTTCTCCGACCGCTGTCCCTTTTTTCCGTACCTTCTATATTTCTTAGTGGCATCTTTGCTTTAATTTCTCGTTTATCCAGTATTTCTTTCCTCTTTTTCCCTTTTTCTTGGGGGGGGGGGGGGGGTCTGTATTCATTTTCCGTTCTTTACTTTTACTTCGTACGATCTTTCATGTAGCTTGTATAAGACTTTTTGTTTCGTGGCGGTACCCTTAGAGTTAGCACGAGTATTTTTTGCGGGACCCTGAATGATATTCTCGTACTAGTTTACTTTCTTGCTCTGGGTGGTTGCTGGCCATGTGATTGGGGTAGAAACCTTTATTATTTCGTGGTAGTCTCTTTAGTATTTTGCCCCCCTTTGTTGATCCGTCACCGTACGATACACGCACTTATACCCCGTATAAGGGTCCCTTTATTTCCGTCCCACCTAGTTTATTTTTATTTATTTTTTATTCTTCATTATGACTTTGCCTTTCATCCTTACGGGGTCGATAAAATAAAGTACCAGTGAGGCACTGGGTAGTTGCTGGCCTTGTGCCTAAAGTAGAAACAATTATATATATATATTTTTTTTTTTTTTATTTATCCATTCT
>OZ024751.1:1620716-1625716 GCA_964016885.1 Eledone cirrhosa
GTATTTCGGCTTTGGAATTAGCGAAAAACAACTTCCGAGATGTGTGGCAAGCGCTCAATAATTCTGATGAACCAGAGCTCCAACATTCGTTAAAGGCCAAACACACTGAGACGATGGTTAAACCGTCATCCGCACAGCCATAGAAACGACCAAGTAATTCGGGTCAAACAAATAAAAAATATGTGATTGAAAAAAAAAAATATATATATATATATATAATTATAAATAAATATATATATATATATATATATGTGTGTGTGTGTGTGTGTGTGTGTGTGTGTGTGTGTGTGTGTGTGTGTGTGTGTGTGTGTGTGTGTGTGTGTGTGTGTGTGTGTGTGTGTGTGTGTGTGTGTGTGTGTTTAAAAGTTAAACGGAAATAATAAAGCAAACAGCACAGTACATTGAAAAATATATTAGTTTAACGCTTGAAATAGCAGGAATGAGTCTTAATGTTTCGGGCACTAGCCCTTTATGAGAAGATAGAATTAGAAATAATAGATAAAATAGATAGATAAAGAACGTATATTAAATTAGGATATAACTAATTGTGTTTGGTAACATAATTCATGTAATATATATATATATATATATATATATATATATATATATATATATATATATATATATATATATATATATATATATATATATATATATAAACAATGAGCTATTAGGTTTGTTGATTATTCAACAAAGTTAATTTACAACAGATTAGAACCACTCAATACAGAAACACTGACTATTCAATCTCTTGGCGAAGGATATCGAAAGCGCCATTGTACCAAAATATGGCGCTCTCAAGAATTTGTCATCTCTGTATTGAAGAAATCTTTCATCTAATTACCAATCCTAGTAATATTATCAACAAAAAAAGGAAATATTCAATTCTTGTTTGCATCGATTCTCCAAAACATTTTACAATATTTACAATTTATAGAAAATACTACACATGGTCTGTATATGTGGCCTATGTACAATATATATTTTTGGTTGTCTTTAAAAGTTCTTAAATTTATACATAGGAATATTTACTATTATCAAATTTATACATAGAAATACTCATTCTTATCAAAATCTATAAATAGAAATATTTATCTTTTTATTATTATCTAGACCATATTTACTATATGGTGCTCTGAAATCATATAGAAATTTTTACTTATATTATAGTATAAATTATAATTAATTATTAGGTTAAACGTTAGATCAAACAATATATCTTTAAATAATTTGCATACCTTAAATTACTAAGCACTTGAGTTATCTTTCCCTTAATAGATGTTTGTTTACAATTCACATATACGAGACATTAAAATTTTACATAAATGTTTAAATTTATATATCTAACCTTATACACTAATAGATTATACATAATATTATACATCTTCTCTTAAAAAATATAATTATTTTCACATTCTTAAGCTATATATAGAAAATGCATATATATCATCGCTCGGCATATCTTACGCGCTTTCATAATTTATATATACTTAAATAAGATCTATATTCACGAATAACTATTTATGTACTAAATAAATTTTTCTTAATAACGTTATACAATCATGTCTTATACTACAATACATTATATTTATAACTGCACTCATCATAATATTGAAATATATGCGTAAAATATACCCAATAGTATATATAAACACAGGGTATCTTTCACATATTATATTGTTGTAATAAATTAATAGTTCTCAATTTAACACATTAATTTATAATTCTTACCTAAACATTAAAAATACTTCCATATTCTTAAAATATATTATAAAATTAAATAAATAAATATAATTATTTCATTCTTTCTATACCCATGTAATAAACCCTTGAAATACGTATAATAAAATGAATATGGTTTTATAAAGATATTTTCCATTTATTGATATATATATATATATAAATGAAATAAAATAACAGGAGGCTGGACTGGTGTAAATCCTTGAAAGGTTTATTATACTATGATCATTTCAATAACCGGGTTGGTTCCATATGAATCCGGTGATATCATCAGGTATTGGAATATAACAAAGGAATATGTAAAAAAAACCATGGGTCCGAAAAATCAGAGACAGAGACAATGTTTCTATGTCTTTTTTCTTTTCTTATATAAATAATAAAAATATTTACACGCACAAAACCCACATCGTGCCGTCCTGTACCGTCCTGAGGGCGACTGGCTGGGAAGCTAGTTGGTCAGTCGCCCTCTTTGTCTCTGATTTTTCGGACCCATGGTTTTTTACATATTCCTTTGTTATATTCCAATACCTGATGATATCACCGGATTCATATTGAACCCGGTCATTGAAATGATCATAGTATAATAAACCTTTCAAGGATTTACACCAGTCCAGCCTCCTGTTATTTTATTTCATTTATAATTAACTCCGTATTCGCACCACTAACTACACAAACGAAGATGGGCGAACTGCACTGCGTTGAGTACTCTTCACAATATTACACCAGGATAGACCATACGGAATGACCAGTTCTATCCAGTGGGGAACCAACAAACCTATAATATATATATATATATATATATATATATATATATATATATATATATATATATATATATATATATATATATATATATATATATATATATATATATATATATATATATAGTTGAATAAATAAACAGAGAACAAACAACAGAGAGGCAGTACAAATGGTATGGTTTTTAGTTTCACGCTTGAGAGTGGGATGTGTGTGTGTGTGTGTATATATATATATATATATATATATATATATATATATATATATATGTAGGAGGTGAGTTTTATTGTAGTACAATAAAGCAATGCAGATATGTTGATTTAAAACTGCACTATCCACAAGTATTTTTTAGCCTTCATATCATGTTCTCCTGTTTTATCTGATGAAAACACAAATATTATTGCATGATGATGTTTGTTTTTGAAATGCGCATAATAAAATACATGGAATTCCTTTAACCATCTTTTGATCTTATATTATATATATATATATATATATATATATATATATATATATATATATATATATATCCTTCTGTCTGTTTGTCACTGTAAGAATTGGTAACTCCTAAAGAAACCAGAAGCAAGGTCAGGAGATAATGGTGAATACAGATATTTTTACCGGTCGAATTTCTGATGAGGGTTCATGGTCACTTTTGTAGTATGTGGGCAGACATTATTGTGAACAATTATTGTGATAAATAATAACTCCTTTTTCTGTTTGAAATGGATGGATGTAGAATTGGTTACGTCATACTATCACCCAGAACATTTTTGTCTTCAGTTATAAAGAAGGGTTTAGCCAAGGGCCATTAGCCTCTTCTCACAGAAAAATAACCCCAACAAATATGCTACAAGGTCATATAAACGTGCATCACAGCACGGAACTAAAATAAGAGAAATACAAACCATAATACCTCCCCCATTACAGTATGAGTCTGTTTGCTTCTTTCTCACTCTCTTTCTGTCCGTCTGTCTGTCTCTCACTCACTCTCTCTCTCTGTGCCCGTCTCCCTGTCTCCCTGCCTCTCTCTCTCTCTCTCTCTCTCTCTCTCTCTCTCTCTCTCTTTCTCTCTCTCTCTCTCTCTCTCTCTCTCTCTCTCCCTCTCTCTCTCTGTCCCACTGTATGTGTGTGTAAGTGTAAACTGTAGTGTTGCAACCGGGTTCTGACACCCGGTCGAGGCTATCAAACATGGCTATCACTTTATTTACGTTATAAATGGCGTCAGATTGTAGCCAATGAGCCTTCAGCTTTAATGATGTTTTAAGCACGTGACTTTAGATACAACAGGAGTTGATTGTTTGTGTGTGACGTCATTAGATCCCATCCCTCCCCGGTAGATAGACATATGTAATCTCTTCCTGTGTTCCTGTGTGGCATGATAGAGAGAGATAGAGAGAGAGAGAGAGAGAGAGAGAGAGAGAGAGAGAGAGAGAGAGAGAGAAAGAGAGAGAGAGAGTGTGTGTGTGTGAAAGAGAGAGAGAGAGAGAGTAAATGTGTGAGGGAGCGTGAGAGAGATAGAAAATGAAAGAGAAAGAGAGAGTGAGGGAGATAGAGCGTGAGAAAGAGAGAAAGTGAGAAAGCGAAAGAGATTGATAGAGAGAGTGAGAGCGAGAAAAAGAGATAGAGGGGATAGTGATGAAGGGGAAGAACAGGGAGAAACACTGAGAGAGAGGGTGAGAGGAAGAAGAGACATAGAGAAAGAGCGATGGAGAGGAGCCGAGGATGGGGAGGTACAGAGAGAGGACATAGGGATAGAGAGGGACAAAGTGAGAGGAAAGAGAGAGAGAGAGACAAGAGGCAGGGGGAGAGTCAGACAGACAGCGACGTGAGTGAGGAGAAAGAGAGAGAGGGTCTCAGCAATTTCTGTAAAACCAACAGATATACCGACCAGAGGGGAGAGAGCGAGAGAAGAAGGGATAGAGGGAGAGAGAGAGTGGGATAGAGGGAGAGAGAGAGTGGGAGAGAGCGAGAGAAGAAGGGAGAGAGAGAGAGGGAGGGATATTTCAATTTGTTATATTGTAGAGAATGTCTTCTGCCAAAAACAGCTTTATCTAAACAACAACAACAATAACATCAACAACAACAACAACATCAACAGATTGCCAACAACAATACATTTATTATAAATTGGGCAATAATTTAGTCGTTTTGTTTTGTTCATAGTTGAGTGGGAGGGGGAGGGAGAGGTGGACTGACAGGAGAGAGAGAGAGAGAGAGAATAGGGGATACAGGCGAAAGAGTGTCATACAGACAGGAGTCACAGAGATAGTAGAAAGAGGGAGAGAGAGTGATAGGGAGGGAAAGAGGGAGAGAGAGAGAAAGGTGGACAGACAGGAGAGAAAGGAAGAGAGGGAAAATTAACTGAATATTTAGATGGAACCAAGGAAACAATGTTTTCCTAAGTATTCCCACTGCTGACACAGCCTGTCAAAACTCCGGTCAGAAGAAGCAATGTGAAATAATGTATTTCACTGTTAAAACTATTCTTTGTTCGTTAG